>VZRE01006976.1:67740-93214 GCA_013396775.1 Cephalopterus ornatus | reverse complement strand
CGTAAGTGGTGGCGGTAAATGACCCAAGCGAGCTTATTAATGACCCTCCCTAACGACCCAACCCTCAGCGGGATGTGACGCCGGGCACTACCACCCAGCACCCCCACCTCCACCCCACCCAAGCTCACCTTTTCCAGGTGATGCTCACAGGTGTTAGTGATGCAGCAGTTAGTCCACTCCCACTACCACAATGTGCTGTCATCATCAGGAGTTGCCTTCCTGGCCAAAAGTGACACAACTTTTACCAACAAAACAAACCCTTCCAGCAATTTCATTGAGTTATCAACACCGACTCTGATTTTAAACATTTTTGTTTTTCCTCTCAGATTCTGTGTCAAAACATTCCTCCTTTTCATTCCAACTTTCCAAAATGCATTTTCAAGATGGCACTGCAAATAGTCTTACAAATAATCCCCTCAAGCATCTGTGCCACTTTCTGCAGCTTCACTTGTCTGCTTACTCTGAAAATAGATGAAAAAAAACCCCTGAAAACGGTTTCTCAAGATGATCAATCTTATTTTTTTACTACTATCTCTACAGTAATATTAACAGCAAAATAATAAGAAGCACAGATAATTGCTATAAGGAAAAAACAAGCATTAAGGTATTCATGTTGAAAATCTGGTCTGCAGAAGCCCTGTGTGTTTTCATTTATTTCAGCAGCAAGAATGAGTGCTTATCATTTCTGGAAATACAGATGACAATGGACAAGAAATCTGTGGTAAGATTTTCAAAGCGATTTGGCAGGGTGAAAAAAAACCCAACCAAATTCTGGTATCTTTGGCTTCCCACTGAATATCATCAAATCACAGGCTTGAAAAGTACTATATCTTTTCTGTGTAGAATGGAAGATAGTAAAAGTCTCAACTGTGTGTTTGCTACCGCAAAACTGCAGTAGCAAAATACCGCCAAGTTGAAAATAATGTTAAAATAAAAGACTATGAGAAAAGTTTATAATATACCAGAAGGTCCTGTAGAAACAAAGTTAGTACCAAGTACCATAAAATTATGAAAGTTGTAAGCACTGGGCTAGAATAGAGCTGTTCAGTGATACAAGGATGTGTACTTATCTGCAGTCAAACAGAGTGCTCATATTTCTTAAACTAAGTAAAGTTGGGGCATGTCAGTGACTGAGATAAGAGATAGGTGATACCAGATGTGGTTTTTATGCATCAGCAGCTGGCATAAGTGAACATATTTCTGCATAAGTGAACATTACATTAGACACTCAAGTGAGCAGTCAGTTGCATTACTTTGCCAGAAAATGTCTTTGTTCAGAACAAAATCCAGGTTCTAGCACTCTCGTGGTTAAAGAAACCCCAAACACAACAATGAATTGCATGAAAGTCACCATCAGTTACATAATACTCAGAGTTTTTCCTACTTATCCAGTACTTCAAGAATTATAAGCTTAAAATTCAAATTTTGGTTTTATGAGAATATATTGTAAGTCACGCAAATTTTCCCAGCACAGAGTCCATTACAAATGGAGACATGGATTTTGCAATTGTTCACAGGATTCCTCAACTGAAAAATCACCCCCGATTCTGACCTACTCACTGGACTCCAATAAAAGACAATCAACGTTTAATCAGATAAAGTAAAAGACTGGTCCCTTCTGAGGGAGGCAACAGTCTGGAGAAGAGCAGCTCTTCAGTGATGAACAATGAACTCCTGTGTGAAGGGTCTGAATTCTGTATAGACCTGTTCCCACAAGAACCTGGTGATTTGATGTAGCTGAGTAGTCAAACAAGCAGGTGAAGAAACACAACTAAAAATGTACATGAGCAAAGTAAGAATATGTGATTGTCATCTGGCAATGTGATGTGAGAGCACGTGTGCACACGGGATTTTCTCTCTTTTTGACTATGCTTCTCATTTTTCAAAGAAATAGTATGAAGTTTGAGATAAGTGAAGGGGTACAATTTCTTCTTCTCAATTAAGATTTTGTAGACAGGCATTAAGGTAGTTAGGAATGACAGCAAGAGAGTTTCTCTATTGCATGCACAAGGATATTGCAACCAAAAGTAAGTTCATAGTGGAAAGTTTTGGTATCAGTTTTCTGTAGTTCAGAGAAAAGGGAAAGATAAGTAGCAAAGGCATTAAGTTGCAGTTTTACCAAACTCACTTTCAAATAATCACAATTTTGTTGGAGACTGACTTATGAGTGGGTAGATTTGGCCAAAATGTCAAACGACAAGATGTTTTAAATAATGAAATATTTTTGAAAATGTTCTGTTTTCACTAACCAAATACATAACACAATAGTATTTTTTGTTTCCATTTATTTCATAGGCTAAGAATACAGAAGAATTCTGGTGTACAAATAACTGTAACACAAATTTTTTCCCTATCTAAGAACAGAAGACTCCTGTGAAAAACTCTTAAGTGATGATAATTTAAAGATGTTGCTTACATGTTGGGGAAGCCATAAAGATGCACGGCCCTCTGTCCAGAGATAATACAACTCAGGCCTGAGGCAAATAGTGGAAGAAAATTTAGATATCAGTGAAACAAATAAATGTCTTCTTGTAAAATTGAGAGATAGTGTCAGGTCAAATGAAAAATAAAACCAAGACAGTTCTCAAAGGAGCAGCAGAAGATAATAAAAGGTATCAACAGAACTAGGGCTAAAACTAGGAGAAGATGCTCTTTCCATATTTGTTTCCATGCAAGATCAGAAAGAACATGGGGAAAAGGTGGCGTTTTTTTTCTGATAACTCAAAATGGTTCTTGAATGAACTTCCCCTGTCATTCATTCAACCCAGGATCACTGGATGGATACACCATCAATACTTTTTCTGCCTAACTCTCCTCAAATAACCCTTTGCAGCACACATACATTCAGATTAAACATGCACATCAGCCTGGGAACTCTGAGGATACTTTCAACAGAGAATTATAGAACTACACTTATCTAGCAAACAGCTTTGACAAAGTTACCCGTAACACTTGAGCAAATAACTGTTAATTTACAGATACAGTTCAAAACCTCATCCAGACTGATTGCATATTCTTCTGTCATTCATTTCAAACAGGTTAGTCATCACTAGGCTTCAGCATCCATTCTTTGCACCTATTTTTTCAAGTGAGATATTTGCACATACAAGGAAATTCCTGCTGCTTCTTCTGCTCAAAGTTTGAGTTACACTCAAAAATTCAGTCTTCCTCTAATTACCTTCTATTTCTTAATTTACTTGAAGGCCAAGCTATGTTTGATGTTGAAGTACAAAGCGTATTGAAAATTGCAGATTTTTTTTTTTCTCTCTATTGGAATTTCAGGACCAAACTACTACTACTATAATTGTTTTACTACTAAGAATACATGAGTTCTTTTTAACTTTTTACTTTCTTTAAGCATTAAATTTTCTTGAAGCATTTAATTTTTTAAGCATTAAGATTTTTAAATTAAAAATTTTAACTTTTTAAGCATTTTTATCTCTCTTAAACTCTTTTAAACTCTTTTTAGCTTTCTTAGGCATTGTACTTCCAAAGCAAACATCTTTTTTTTTTTTTTTTCCCAGAGGAGTTTACTGTTACTACAATCTCAAGAAGAGTTTGACAACAGGATGAAATGAGAGCAGAGAAGCAAACCTCATGGCAAAAGCTAAGTAAGTTCAGTTATTTAGCAAAAGCGAGTTTACCTTATGGTTAATTATTTCAATATTTATAATTTGTAAAACAAATATACTTACAAACAGTCAAAAATATCACATGCATTGCTGTAATTTTAATGCCTAAACTGGAGTTTAGGCAGAGTTCTTGCTAAGAAGAAGGTGGATGTTTCCTGATTTGGTTTGCTGAAGATGTGAATGGAGAGGAGGAGTCAAAACGACAGAGACAAGGAGGGAAGGAGGCGGCCAGGGCACCAAGGGTAACACCATTAGTAGAAAAGAGGGGGCAGAAGTAGGGCAAATGTCTAGGTCAAATAAAGTAGGACAATGTTAAGGAGAGTTTTGAATACAAAGATGAGAGCCTTGAATTTAACCACAAAGTGATGAATTTGAGAGCCATGTAGCACTTTGCAGGGTATGCCCAGCACTTTGTAGAATTGCTTTTGGAGACTAAATTTTCTTTGCTTGTAGGCCATTGCACATTACTAATGACTGCAGAATTAGATTCCAAATGTCTGGGAATGTATCTGGAAAGACAGTACATTCTGATTGTCAGATTATTATCATTAAACAGAAGTAAATGAAATGATGAAATGAATGAAATGAAGGAAAGGAAAATGTAAACTGAACAAAGTGAAAGTGTTTCTAATGGTTAATTGTATCAGACTGTTGAAAAGTTTCCCAGGGGACATGGTGGACTTCCTGTTCTTTGAAAGAGAAAACACTTTAAGGAACAATCCTTCAGTGGAATAGAAAAACATGACGTAACCTGTTAGGTCTTCACTGTCTTTGATTTCCATGGAGCCAAATAGAGCCAGAGCAATAGAACAGCATAAAGAAAGCAAAATATTATTTTAGGAAAAAACTTTTATCCATTAATGTCAGTATGACCTGCAAAAATGCAGGTAAGAAAGTCTTTGTTACCTTAAGGTGGAAGTACCAAAAATGTTAACGTTGGTACTTTTGCAAATATATGTTCGTGAAGATGCCCTCGTCCAGAACAAACTATACATCTGTCCTGAAAACTCCTCATCTCATGAATTAAGAAGCAGTAGGTTATAACAAGACCTAACAAGAAATCAAGATAATACCGCACACTGTGCAACCTAAGTATTGAATCAGAATATAAAGCATTTGCATAAAAGTACAAATTTCTGAGAGTAATACACTGTATTAGATTTCTCTGTGCAAAATACTGTTTTACAGAAAATTAAAGTGAAGAAGCTCTAATAAACCCCTACCTGTTCATTATACAAGAATTTTTCTTGTCTTGAATACTTTGTGTAATTTTGAAAATTATTTTCTCACAGAATACTATGAAAAATATTTTTAAAATATTACTGTGATAATTAAAAACAATTAAAACCATCAGTCCTGTCATACATGAAGCAACAGAGAAGTCCTGGTATGAAGTCTAGTACTTGGATTACTATCATCCCTGGATCTGCAGGTTTGCAACCAGAACCCTCAAACAGAAGAGTAAAAAGTGCAAAAAACAACACTGCTGAGCTTCATGTCATCACTGTCACTGTTCTGATCTAGGAAAGGAAGGTTGCACTCTTCTTTTAATCCCCCAAAAAGAAAACTCTATGGTATGGTAGGAGGAACAAGTGGTTACACAGAACAGTGATAACCCTGTTCTTTAGTGTCAGGGGTTTTTTTGATAACATTCTACCTGAGAATATTTTAAGAAAAATGAAGTAAAACTCATTTCGCCCCATGCCTGCTCTTAAAGTGACAAGGGTGCAAGCAGTGAAGAATTATGATCAATACTGTGGGCTAAAAATCACAAACAATGCAACGGCCTGATTGCTGTTACCACTGGAAACCTTCACAATAGCACGCCGTAGGTGTTATTCATCCTTCACTGCCCTTCTGTAATGATGCTTACATGTGTATTTCCAAAAACACTACAAAAGAATTTTCAGGGATCTTCCCTTGTAAGCAGGTGCAGCTGCCTTCCCCATGTTATGCTGCCCTTCATAGTGCGTTTGAAAATTATATTAGATAATCTGCATTTAATGGGACAAGTTCAGCTTTTTTCCACAGTCATTGCTTTCCATTTTGAACATCTTCTCTTAATTAGAAGTTTGCAGATAACCTTTCAGCACCCTCCTGATTTGCTGTATTTGATTTAGTATGCATTATTTTTTCCCCTCATGGATGATATATTCTGCATAGTACCATTGAAGCGGGATATACAATCACTTAAAGCAAAGGCCTAGACTAAATGTTTTTTTCTAACATAGTGATTTTCTTATTGCTCTTATCTTCATTGATCCTGGTACAGTCCTATAATAATGGCTTCTGCAGAGTCAATTATTACAAAACATGTCAGGATGATTCTGTATTCCTTCATTGTTGGAATCTTGTATTTTTATTTCAAAATACATAACTAAATCTATAAAATATATTGTTATTTCTAAGAAGAAATGCCTAATCCCTATTCATATAGCAGAATAAAGGCCAGAAACTGAGTCAGAGCAGCTGAAAGAAGGCAAATTACATATTCTAGTGCAATATCTGTTGTCTCTCTCCATCTCGCACCATGTGACTGATAATGCTTCAGAAGAACATCTTGCTTTTGAGAAAAATTATATAGCAACCTAAAAGGCTTTTGGCTTACCCTGAGGCTGACTTGGCCTCTGTGGATAAATATGTTTCTGAAACTCTTCTTGAGCACTTCGACCCTGACAAAACACTGATTCTCAACATTCTAAACAAAATAGAATTAACTATTTTGGTCAAGAAAGGGTAGTGAACGTAGGTAATACATGGTTAACAGATTTTATTTATTTATTTATTTATTTATTTAAAAGACTTCTTACTTCACTTTTTTTCTTTTTTTTGCAACAGGGGAAAAAAAAGTGAAAATAAAATATTATAGCATCACATCAAAACAATGATGTCATACCAAGCCTGAAGTGGACCTTGGGACTTTTAAGAAAAGATTTGGTTCATCTAATGGCTGTGATTTCTGGTTACCCACACTTTGTATTTGACTGTCTGCTGGGTCAGACATCTGAAATCCTCTGAAAGCGGACACTTTCATTTCTTTTTATTTTATTTTTATTTAGCATACAATTGCAGATAACCCAGGTTAAAAAAAGAAAAAAAAAAAAGAAAAAAAAAAAGTGTTTACTTCGTAGTGAATGGGAAACATATACTAACAAAGACTAGTGCATTCTGAGACATGACTTTGGGATTTAAGTCAAATTAAGAAACAGCAATAAACAACATCCTAAAACCATGATAAGGTGGCAATAATGTCCAAATACTGTGCATATTTGTGTACAGGCAGACCTGATTAATAAAGCTTGGATATATGTATCTTTTTATTGAAAGTGGACTGAAAAGAGCTGAGATGATTTAGCCCGCCCTTAAATTCTCCATATTCTGTAGTTTCAGAATGAATATGCACACATCGAAGTGATCTTGAGAAGTTTTATACTATACAGGGTTGTAAATTTGTCTTTCATTTTAGTGCTTCTATGATGGTTAAGCATACATAAAATGCACTGTAATTTTGATCTTGTGATCCTTGCCACAACGGGAAAAAAATCTTTAAGTAATGATTCCAGCAATATACAGGTTTTCTCATTCACATAAAAAAGAACAGGGTTTTCTCTTATATATGTTGGGTTGTTTATTAAAGGTACTAAACCAATTTGGACTATTCGGTCGGTGTGACAGATAACTGTATAACCTCACAGCACGAGTGATCCAGACACAGCGATACTTCACTAACTTGAGAGAAACATCATCTGCCAGTACTTGAATGAGAGGGGTAGGAGAGTCAAAAGTTGTGCAGAAGAAAGAGGCAGCAGAGCTTCACTGAGACTTAGGGAGAGAAGAAAACACTTATTGGAAGACATAAAGAAAAAAGCTATATGAAAATCAGATGGAAAAGAAACCAGAATGGCAAAAGAAAATACATGCAAAAGGCTTGCAGGAGTCTTCCTCTGTTTCAAAGGAGAGTGGATTAAATTTTGCAGAAAACGACTACAGATGCACAGCTTACATCAGATTTTGCAGAAGAAGGGGCTTTATGTTTTTACAGTACTCTTAGAGACAAAAAGAAAGCTTCAGTTTAAAATTCCAGTGGAATATTTGATCTATCAAATAGCCATATTAAAGAAAAAACACCTTGAAGGTAGATTAAGGAAACCTTATTTCAATCATATTTGATGAAGTTTAAAACACTGTACCCCTAAAATTATAAAATTATTGCTGGCCTATAAAATTCTTGAGTTTAAGATATCTTCCATTTGTACAACTGAAAGACTACATTGGTTTATGAATTTATATTAATACAACTTTTCTAAGGATTTATTTTTTTTGGTTTGGGGTTTTTTTCATACAAAACGTGTAACCACAATCTTAAAAAATTTTCAACCATTGTTGTACTAGATGCAATTTCCTTTCATTCTATGGGAATTATGTATCCACTAGAAAAAAGAATTGGAACTGATATCCTGGATCAGATCATCCTGACTGTCTGGCTGGCCAGCATTATCTGAACAAAAGAAAAATCATTTACAAACAGAAAAGGCCCATGATGAAGTTACCAGTCCAGAAGAAAAGTTTTATTATTTGACTTGTTGATTGTTTATCTGTACACAGTTGACTTCTCATATAATGTGGCTACTCAAGCTGTGATAGCATATCTAATACTTTGCTGCAGTGTCATCCTGGTTATTGCCTTTGGAAGTGACTTCTACACATCAATTATGCAGCTTAACTTAAGAAATGTCACTTCCTCTCATTGGTTTAAATTAATCCTTTCAGTTTTTGAAAATTATTTCTTTCATTAAATGCAGTCTGCCTTAATTTCTATGGCAGGAGTTACTGAATAACACCTGTGACTGTTTCACTTTTTCAGCCATACACAGTTATTTGAACAAGGTGGTTTAAAGGAGAAGTTAAAACCCCAATAGCAGAGAAATGGGATACAAAGCACTGCCTTAGAGTTTCCATGCCAGTAGGTTACTTTAAGACATTAATGGATAGGCAGAACCGGCAGCTTTCACGTGTAAGGGAATATAATAATGAAGTCAGAAATAATATGCTGAAATACCGAATTATAAGGAGCATGAATTACAGTTCATTCCAAAAACAACCTGTATGTATAAATAAAATTTTAATATCAGAAAAAATACAAAAAATCTCAAACTGTAACTGAAACTGATTATATGAAAAATTAAGCTCTAAAATTGATATGTAAATAATACAAAATAAGAGAAAAATATATTTTCCTAGCTTACAAACAAGACTTGGGTCCTTGTTTATGAAACATGTTAAGGTGGCTATTTGCATTTCAGTAAATACCACTGATTTTAGTCCCCAGCGGATCAATATTCCACAAACATTTTGTGTTTTCCTCATTTTCTTTGCTCAAGATTATTCATTCCATAATCTAGAATCCTAAAAACGGTGCTTGAAAAACACTTCTGACTCTCAGCTACACTTACGTTATCTTTGGTAACTCTGGTTTTTTGCTAATTGGGTCAGTTGCCATTTTTATCTACCAGAGCATTTTCTGGGTTCTTCACTTATCTTTGCAATGTAAACCCACTGTAAGCCTCATGCCAATAACCATGACACTCTCCCCTATTTTTTGTTATCTCAAAATCTATATCACAGTTCTATTTGAGGATTTTAAGTCTCACTTCTTATTTTTTCTCTGGATTGCTGTATTTATGCAAATATTTTGCCTCCTGTTTTCAAAATGGTTCCATAGTTTCCAAGAGTATTGGTAGGGTTTTTTGTTTGGGATTTTTTTCTCTGTAAAACATTGTACTCTTTTCTGCACAACAACAGAAAGATTCCTAGTTAACCTAACTGAAAAAAATTAGGCCTAGGAGGGAACAGAATGTCCCTAAGCCATTGTGTCCTTATCTTGCCTTCTGTATTACACTCTGCATACTTCTGTTATGGAAACATTCATGGCTCTACAGACCTTGCTGTGTTTTGTTCTCTGACATAATTTGTTCAATCGCATGCACTATATATATATATATATATATACACATACATACATACGTATGTACATTAATTTTTTTACTCAAGGCATAGTTAAGTGGAAGAGACATCATGTCAAATCACCTATCTTATTGCTGAATTAGTTAAGGCTTGTGCGATGTTGTGAATAGGTCATGCTATAAGTGTGTCAAGTATTTTTTTTTACCCATTCCTGTAACTCTAAACAATAATATTTTGGGTTCTTCTGTAGGCTGCATGTACCCTTACAAAGTCAATGTGATTGTCTCACGATATTCTGAGGGAAGTAGAAAGAGGCTTCTTCCGTGTTTTAGGCTTTCATATATTATGACCATGAATGTCACAGCCTCTGTGTGCCTAAGGCCACATCTGTCAAATGCAGTACCCTTTTTAGCAAAGTGTGCTAGCAAATACACTACAGGAGTAAGTGTATACAAGATCTTTGTGAGAAGAAATGAACTACCATTCCTGAGCTGGAAAAAAAGTGAGTATTTTTGTTCCACTTCCTCCAGGTATCTTCTCAGATTCAAAGGCAGATTATTTTAAAGTATTTGCATTTACATATGAAATATAAACCACTAATTTATAAGAATATGTAAATAAGTAGGCCTATAATGCAGGACATAAAAACTGAAATTTTTATCTTTAAGAGAAAACCTAGGTGCCCAAGCATGTAGCCTTTACAAGCATAAATAAATCTATGTGAATATACCCTACAAGCTTTTACTTACACTGCTGTAAATCTAAAGTAACTCATCTGACCTTAATAGCCTTACTCAAGATGTAACCCTTGTACAGATGAGATTAGAATTTGGCCTTTTAACCTCAATTAAACTCTATGCACAAGTTATATCATACTGTGAAAGTCAGGATGGTTGAATCAGGTCCTTAACATAAAAAAACATCACCAGGGAAATGTTCATACAGTGATTTTCAGAGGAATGTTTAGATCTATAATTGGACTTAGTTAAGTCACTAGCAATCTTAATTATTTACCAGGGGTGTCCCTGGACAGAATACTGAATTTAGAGTAACTCTGGACATTGACTTCTCAGAGTCTCTTTAGTTAAGGAAAACAATGGCAGTTTTCTTCTGACCTATCCTATCACTTTTGCACCAACAACATTCCTCTGGTTTTTAAAACACATGGTGAAGTACAGAACTAGATTAGAGGCATTCCTCTGTCTTTGAGGCCTTCCTCAGGCTGAAGAAATAGAAAAATATTAGTTTTTAGCTTATGGTCTGAAAAAGAGCCAACAGCAAAAACGTCACCTTTAACTTGGTTTCTATTTTTGCGCATCATTTGGTATTAACTCCTCTTTCATTTTCCAACTTTCACAGCACCACAGTATCACTACTTCTCCTTATCCTATTTTTATGAGACATCAGGTCCTCTCTTTCAGAGGAATCTCACAGTCATCCCGACCAGGGAACTGATTTCTTAGCAGAACCTCCTACTAGAGTCAGTGGAAAATTATAATTCGCAATTAGTATCACAATCTGACACAAAATGACTGAAAATGTCGTTGAGAAAACCAAGAAATTAATGATGTAAAATTGGAAGTGGAACAGTGAAGCATATGCATTGTCTTTGGTTTTTGACTACTTTCCAGCTACATAGGAAAAACAATCAGATTATAAATGAATTGAGAAACAGACAGAAAAAAATAAACTTATATCAAGTATCCATGTTGAGATTTTTGCCACATTCCTTTCAATACATTTCGTGCTTAGTAAAGAAAGAATGCAATTATCAAGGAAGTATTCCTTTTTTATTTTTATAACTTTAGAGGAATAATTTATGTTCCTAAATGTTCATACATACTTCTCATTTCAAACAACTATTACACCACTGGCACACTGACAATATTACAATAACTGGGAAATATATTTATACTGTATGTTACATTATTTTTCTGTTAACTATCCCAAAACACTGCCTGATCTGAACTATTATTTTGATTTTGGTTTAAAATTAGAAAATTAGATTTATATGCTGATTTTGGTATGTTGTAGTTAGATTTTTCAGATTAATTTTAAAATTGTGACATCTGTTGATACTTATCAAAGTTACAAAAATCACTATAATGTAACTATGAACTTTTTATTTTCCACATATAAAATTAAGTGTAAAGGAAGAACGATCAGAATACCTGAACTATTGCTTTGAAAGATTAATTTGGAAATTAATCTTTGATGCAAAATATATCCAGAAGCACAAAATTTTAAAAATGCTCGATTTAATCCTGAACTGGAGTATCTATAGTTTTAAATTACTTTTATGCTTGGCACCAAAAGAAGCTTCCCAAAATATTGTGATCCAACTGGAAAAATAATTCCCCTCTTTATTTTAGTTGAGTACACCATAGCCTTAGGTGAACATATTTGTGTCAGTATTTTTCACTTTATTAAGTTAATTGAGCAAACAAGCAGAACTTATTTTGTAGGTCTGGTGTTTGGTGTTTGGTTTTGGTATGGGATTTTTTGGTTTTATTTTTATTGAGTTTTGGTTGGTTGGTTGGTTGTTGTTTGGTTGGTTGGTTGGTTGGTTTTTATTTTGTGTTTTAATAAGCTAAAATGGCCACATTTAATAGCTACAGCAATTTCAGACTTGCAATTAAAAAATAAGGGGACTCTGCCCTTTGTATCAAAGTCCTGTGAACAGAGAACCAAATGTTATCAGTGGAAGAATGTAAACTTAAATAATTAAAACCAATTAAGAAATTGAGGTTTGCACTACCGTCTGTATAGAACACTAGACAGGGATTTAGACATCCAGGCTTGAGCTCAATATCTGCTCATACAGATTACCAGAAGATATTGCCGAACTTCTTGGTGACTGCTGTGCCTAAAATCACTTTTAAAAATAAATGGAGATATGATCTTAGCTCTTCATTTGTATAGGCTGAGAGTCTGCCAACTTCCTGAGCAGGGAAGTCAGTGTGTTTGCTTAAATTATTAGCTGTCACAGTAGAAAGAATCTTGCTCTTTATTACTCACCCACGTTTTACATACACTAGTCACTGGTCTTAATTTTATTTCTATTGTCTAAACTGATAAAAGGGATGTTTGAAATGAATGTATAAGTTGGGGAACTTGAAAACAGTGGAAAAATGGCTCAGCTTTTTGCTTAACTTAGGTAAGAATACATATACTTGAGCTTCATAGATTATTTCAACAAAGATAATGTTTTCTTGGATTTAGCAGTTATGATATTATACTTAGGTTAAGCTCATTACATTAACTAGCATTCTCAATTATATTTTTTTTGTAATTTTCAACTCCTTTTTTTTCTTTCTTCCATTTAAATCCATTCCTGATTCTCCTCTCTGTGAGAAATAAGGGTAACTTCTGTTTCTAGAACACAAATGCAACTGTAAAATTATCTAAGTTTTGAAATTTAATAATAAAAGTCAGTTTCCCATTATTCCTTATTTTGGCATTTTAAAATCTAATTTCAATATCAGGTATTTCCATATGTAGATCTTTCACCATGTTCCCTAAAAAGTCTTGCAGTGCCATTGGAGTTATTTTCCTTTACGCACCAGGACTGTTGTTCAGTGTACAGGCACTTGCAGCTATGCAACTCCAACGACATGTCTAGAACTTGGTTAGAGAGAAGAGAAGGAATCTCACCCTCAACATAATGACAAAGTATTAGAATTCAGAGAGATGTGGTCCAATAATGGTAAGACCAAACATTTTGGTTGTTTTGGGGTTTTTTTCCTGATCAAAACCTTCAGTAAACTTGAAAGTCTTCAATAGTAATTTTTTTTCCCCTCAGCTTTGTTCTCAAGCAGTTATATTCTTGCATTCTTCTCTTCTGTCCTCATTCAAAAAAGACACAGAGCTTGTCCCCACTGGAAGCAAGAATCCCTCAGTAACAGTCAGGTTAGAACCACATATAGCAACTGTCCAGTGTATCTGTACTGATATCTTACATCTCAAAATTGAGTTTTACAATCAGTGGTGCAAGAGTTTAGACATCCATACAACACACTGCATACTTAGGAGGAAGAAAAACCACTACATGGCTCACTAGTAAGCTACAACAAATAGTATCTACAAAAAGCAAATCAGATACAAATAGTGACATTTAAAATATGTCCAAGACCTGTTTGTTGACATACAGAACTTGAGTATAATAATAATCACAAATGCACAATAGAATTCTTTGGTTATTTTCGTATTTAATCTAGTTAACTAAACCTTAAGAATATTTCCTTCTTATTTGGGCAAGGGTTTAGTCCAGTGTATAAAAGTAGTTTTTGTCTCCCTTCAGGGTTTAGGATAAAGGATTAAGCACCAGAAAAGGAACAGGAATTATCAACTTGACTCAGCTATAAGACAGCTCCACTTTCTGCCTCCGTAGGGACCACACCAACTAAGCTCTCTCAGATTGATGGGAAATTTGACCACCCAGTAACAGAGCTGATTGATTGGCCACTGTGCAGTATTTGCTCATATTGGAATTAATCTCTTCTAGGTGCCCCCGCCAGACAACTGAGATTCTCTGATGGAAAGCAGAAGCCTATCCCAGCTCCGCTGATGGCAGTCAACTAAAAAGCTCCCACTCTTCTATTTTCCTGATCTACACCAGTTTTGTAGAGATAGGTATTAAAGTTCAGAAAGGAACCGTCAGGTTTCATCTACAGCTTGTTCTGTTGGAAAGTCCTGATGTCCTTCACGACGTTTCAGTAATTGCTAGATGTGGGTCAGAAAAGAAATTTCCTTAAGGGTACATTGACTCTGTCTTGAGATTTTATTTAATTGTTCTTTTCCCTGCATTTGAGAAGGAAATTGGTGGCTGTTAAGCTGCTGAGTGTCTGCTACAAGGTGCTGAACAGTCTCAGCTTCCATTAAAATTAAAATGAGCATATCACAGAAGGCACTTAGCTTTTTGCAGAGTTGTATTTTTGCTGAGTCCTTAGAGGGGAGGGAAGGGAGGGAAGGCAGGGATTCACCAGGCCAAAGCATGAAAGTTTCAAGAACTTCAGTTGATCTACCTAACCTATGCACATCTCATGTGTTGGGTTCTTTTCCTTTCTCTACAGACTTTTATTTAAAATTCTAAAGAGAGGGAGAGGGAGAGAAAGAGAGAGAGAGGAAGGGAACCCTTTTAATCATCCATAAAGAATTTATTATTACTTAATTTCAGAATTTGCTTATGAAGGTGTAAAATCCACAGCTGAGTCCATCAAGATTAAATTAAAACACATTAAAACGAGACTGGCATGAAACGGTGAAACTTAGCAATAAGTTAGTTTCGTGCAACACCAGATTATTTCTTCCCTAAGAAAAGTTCTTCCGTAAGAAAAGTTCTTTCTGATTTTTGTTTTTGAAGATGAATCCCCTGGATAAACTCATCTAGAGGTTTATACCTACACAGGTTTTGTACAAAGGCCTGCTGAATACAGTGCTTGATCCCAGTGACAGGGAGATTCAGCACTTACTTGCTTTGATATTTAACTTAGTGATACAGTTGTCACCCTTATATCCTGACAACAACCTTATCCTGGACAACTGTTTCTCTTATACCAAAGTGTTAGGACCATGAGTATGAATATTTAGTTCTCTGTAGTCTTGTTAAATAAGTAAAGTTGCGTCTAACTTTTAATTGTAAAATCAAAGGCACCTCTTCTTAAAACATACCTTAATCATTGAAATCAGCTGACTTCTCAAATAAGTAAAAGTAAAATGTGTAATTGATTGAAATTTGTTTTCCTTTCCAAGTTGCTCTGCTTTCAACTTCTTCACTCATCTAATGTCATTATGCTACTAGCTATCAAGTTGCTGTAGAACTCTTCACTGAAGATAATCCAGTTGTCACCTAAATGTGCAGCTAAGATGAAAAAAAAAATGCAGTTTCTGGTACTCAGAATGATAAAACATAGAACTCCAGAGCAAGGTCCAAACTGGTTCCTAAGCAGTGCTGAATACACCCTTGATCCACCTTGCTTTAAGGTCATATCTAATGAGAAGATCCATTTTGGCAAAATAGTTGTATCAGATGTTCACTAGTTAAAGCAAATTTAACACCTTCATTCACAAACAATACTGCATATTCCTTAATTATACCTGTATAAGCTTCAAGTTAGATACCTGCAGTACCAACTCAGCTGTGCCCACTATTGACTGAAGCTGATTGCAAAAGATAAATTTCCAAGGGAAAACATAGACATTTAGATCCTTTATGGAGAGCAGAATTTAAAATTAAAACAAAAAATATTTTGACAGAATGATAATTCTCTCGGCCTTTCTTGATATATAGAAAATAGCTTTAAAAAAAATAAAATACATATATATAATTTTGGTGGTGGAAGGTCCTCTCTCAAGGTCCTCTGAAAGACAGTGTTTACAGGGTTGAGAGATTTCCCTGCTTAAAATAAAAAAAAATAAAAATCACCCTCACAATCAAATGTACCTTTTTTTATGATTAATTAATAAACATTTATGAAGGATTTGATATGTGAGGTGTCCTCTCTCCATGTACATATACATATAGGTCTTATACATAAATGTAAACATGGGTCTGTATGTATTATCACTCACATACACGTATACACATGCCAAGTGTTTTGTAAGGATGCTATATTACTTGCTATGTCTTTGCAAATTAAAGATAGGAAAGTGGTTTTACCTTCACGCTGATTTATAAGTCAAGATCAACAGATTGCACTTTTATATTTTAGAATACTCCATAATTTTGTATTTTATTCAGCTACTACTTGAAATCTAAATTTTATGGAATATGTTAGATCATAATAAACATACATAGATGAACTTAAAAAGAGATCAGAATTCTTTTTACATCTGAACTGACTAAGGGAGAGTTGATGTTATTTCCTTCAATAAGTTTTCTGACTTTGTGAAAAAGACTAAATTGTTTGGTTTGTGAAATATTGGTTAAATTATAGCTATTCCACCTATAATCTGCCCCAAACTAACTGTACAGAAAGGCTTATTACTAATTTATACACACATTTTATATCTACCTTGAAGAGAAACCAAGTGGCAAAATCACAAATCATGTAATTTTGTTAAATTTATTCACGAAAAGGAAAAAAAATCCCTATACTTACTAAGTTTCAGAACTTAACATTTTGGAGCAGCAGTTCCAGAACTCTATGAGCTTTGTTGCAATAATCCATTTATATCCAAATTCATATATGTTACATAAAATTTTATCTGGAATTTTAACCCCAATCTACAAAAAATAAATTTCACAAGTATATAGTACAAAGAGTTTTCATAGCAAAACTATAATAAAACTGACCTCTTTTGAAAATTACTGTGCAGATATGCTCAAATGCATATAAAGTTTAATCTTAACTTTGCAATGCTTTACATTCTGATTGACTGAGGAACTTCTAATTTTCTTAATCACTGCACAATTTTTTCTCTTTAAGTCTATACCCTACAGATCAATTCCTGCTGCTTGGCAAACAATGAACCAACCAGAGAAGCTGGATGTACATAATATATACGTGGTTATTTTTTGACAATCTTACTTCTACCATCACCTACCATATTTCTTAGGCTGGCTCCAGAAAACAAATTTTACAACCTTATCACTTATTTAAATACTGCAAAAATGCAAGGAGGAGAAATGGTATTGTTTTTACTGAAATTAAGAGAAAAAAAATGCAAAACAGGGCTGGCAAACCTGGGGGGAGGAAAAAAAAAAAAAAGGCATTTGATTCAGTTCTCACTTTAAAGGCAAATCTGAATTAATTCTATTAACCCTCACTGGAGACAACCAGAGCCAATAGGTCAGAGAATGCACTGGTTTGTAAAGGTTGAATTCTAACATTGATGCCCCCACTGCAGAAAGTTTCTCCTCACTTAATTATCCTCAAGGAGAGCAAAGCTCTCACCCTGAGAGCAGCAGCTTTGTGCTTCCTCTCTTTGTCTACATCTTAAGCAAAATCCTCTTCTGCACTGGTAAGGGGGAAAGGACAGCAAGCACAGAAAAAGGTCTAAGAAGGGAAAAACAAGAGGTGGAGTGGGGACGAATTGCAAATCATAGGTCCTGTGAAGAAGGCTGTGCTCACACCCGCACCAACGCTTTGTGGCACCTAATATACACCAACATACAGCTCGTGTCATGAAATGGCATGGCAGTATTAGAGCAAACAAGACCACATGAAAAAGCATATCAGATAACCCACTCACTTGGTCATGCCTTGTCATTATTGGAAATTATCAGGAAAAAAAAAAAAGAGTTAAAATGGATTTAGGGTTGACAGCTTTTTTTTTTCTTTTTTTATTTCCTTTTTAAAAAACATATTTATTATTTTTGAAAGTTAATTTTTTTTCTCTCTAATTTAACAAGCAGTGACATAAATTCTGCACTGGAGTAAACTCTTTCTAGGTAGTTAATCTATATTGTACATAATATATATATTTTACATATATATATGTACACGTATTTCTGTATACATATATATGTATAAATGTAAACTGCACATCAGCATGCATGCCAGTAAAACATAAGGAACAACTCAGAGACACCAAATCAACTTTCAGATCATATATTATAAAAGTGCTTGTATTTGGCAGGCTGGACTAATTCTTATTTGAACAAGGTGTCTGAATGCTCACACAATGTTCAAACCGAAAATGAAGTATGAAAACAGGAAAAGTCCCTCTATAAGTAACCTAGCCTGATATTCTGACAGTGTCTACTCAGAAAAAATAATTTATAAATTGTTTGAGACTCAATCATTGTAATGTTCTACAGACATTTTAATGTTCTACAGAGATTTCATAAAGAGATCTTGTCCTTACACAAGGACTAGCATCACTCATTGACTTCAGTGGAAAGATGCAAGGGTCTTTGAAGAACAATACAAAGTGTCTAAGACACAGACATTAAAAGATAATTTTTTTTGACCACTGTATTTGTAAACATGTGATACTTTGCTATAGACCATAATATAAGCATATGCAACACGCTATATTTGTACTTCATCTGCTCACAGAAAGGAATAATTAAGACAGTATTATGCGAAACTATGAGAAAAAAAGGTAAAGGCAGTAGATATCTATCTATGTCAAATTAATGGAAGGAATATGCCTATACCTAACATAATTATACCTTTGGGATCTTCAGCATAAGACTGTGAATCTTAAACCAACCATTTTAATTTGTGATTTTTTACTTTTATATTTCAAGATGATTGCATTACTCCTGTGATGCTGTCCGGACAACAAACGCTATCACGATAGGTCTCTATCACATGTGCTTCTCAAAATGAGCATGCAATGAATTATTCAGATTTATCTTTAGAAATCATTTTATTTGAAGATTTAGCTCTAGGCAAAAGAATCACCTGGAATCAAATAACTGTATAATCACAAAAATTTAGAGATGAAAAAAGATCTAAGAGCTGATCTAGCCAATCTTCTTAAGTATGCAGGATTGTAACCTGCAATGAGCTCTCTGGAGTATTCTCCACTCCGTGTTTAAATGACTCAGGCAATGGAGTCAACATTATTTCCTCTCCATCTAACCCACCATGCACCTCCTCTCTGGGAATTTTTCCAGATATTCAGACAGCCATCTCTTCTGCTCACTTTCTTATTTACCTTTCCTAGATAAGTAGACCATCATGTCAGCACTGCCCTAATATTGCATTTTGTTTGGTGTTTTATTAGCCTGGTTTTGCTTAACACTAGAGAAAATTTTGGTTGCATACAAACAATGACCACTTGACATAATGTAAGTCTTTGGTAGCTGGAATTACTCCTTATCTAAACATCCACACTTTTGCTTTGATCATCAGCTTGCTCAGGTAATTTCCTCAAGCTTTCTTTCCAAAACAATCCCTCCACCCTGTCACTTCAATAGTTTTCTCCTTTTTTCCTCTGTATCATCTCAGTCAGACTCATTACAAGTGCTTTTTAATGGCATGTTGTATTCCAGGTAGTGTAATGCTCTTATGCCAAAATTATGGGTTCTCAGCATGTTTTTAAATATACTGCATAAGAGGCATTTCTGCTACTTCATTGTCTTTGTTTTGTTTTGTTTTTAAATCACATTTTAACCTGATAACTTTTTGTCCACTTCACTGTTAGGTCTCTTCTTATTATGAAGTATCTGTTTCTGTTGAATACTTATTTGTGTTTCAGATTTTTTTTTCACCTGTATCTTTCCTCTTTTCCATGTTAAATCTTATATTTTGCTTTGCAAACGATATTGACAACCTGTCTTGTTTATGCTTATTCTTCCATTTTCCCCACAAGTATTTATAGTCTCTCCAAATAAGTAACATGAGTTGTTTCATGTGCCCTCTCCAAATTATTAGTAAATAAGTACTTTCAGATTTAAAGTCCAGTATTCATAGACATAGATAATAAACTTCCTTAAATCATGAAAGTGTGTGCAATTATTTAAGCACATTTTGGGGGAAAAATATTAATTTTTAAAATTATTAGAACATTACGATTGCATTTTCCTTAGTTCATTTTTAGGCGAGTTCATCATTTTACACCTGAGAGTTCAAACATTCTGTGGCCTCTAACGCTCTGTTAAAGTGTGGGTGTTAAGCATAGGATTGGGCTTCACCTGAGAGAGCAAAATCACAGATATGAAAGCAGAAAGAACAGGCAAAAATCCAGTTTAAAACTCAAAATATATAAGATTGTATCTATTCATGAGAAGTGCCAATTTTATTTATGATAAGGCCAACTTAAACCTCTGTTTATTTTAGTAGCTCTTATTTATAGGAGATGCCAAATTTAAAAGACACCATAAGACAGTAAAGACGACCTGAAAAACAGGGACCTTACCAGCTTGGGCTCAACATATTTGTACAATATATTTTGATTTGATTGCTATTTTGGCCTACATTTCTACAAATACTTGAATATATGCTGCTTGTGAAAAATTCGTAAAATACACAGAATTTTTTTTCAAAGGTGGAATGTTTTAAATCACATTGAGACTATATCTTTGCGTTAAATATAGTGTCTTATATTTATTGCCTGTACATCCAGGGAATGTTACTGCATACTGTGTGTTACTAGCAAAATGTGACCAAATGGCTGACTTTCATTTATGTTAACTGGCATATCTCTTCAGTGATACTCTATTCATTTTGCAGATGTTGAGAAACATTAACAAAACTAATGAATATTTCCAAGCAAAATACTTAAAAACTATATACTTTCAAAGTGACAGAAATATTTCATCTCACAAATGTATCACATTTATGCTCAAAATAGAGTCTTTCACTAGTAGAATATACATGTTTCACCATTGTCTAACAACAGTGTTTAGAACAGGAGTGGTACCTTTCAAATGCACCATTTACAAGTCACCACTTGTCATTAAATCTAACTGTATGTTCAAGAGGTTTGTAATATCCTTTAATTAAACTGCAGACTGTTAGAGGGTTTCTGTTGCCCTTTGAAGTTCTTAATTATTAGTTATATCCAGCCTTTTATGGCACACTTAAGGTTAAATTAAATAATTAAAATATACCTCCAAGAGAAATAAAGACTTTACGTGTTTTAGTTCAATTTCTGTATTTTGAGGTTTTTGAAATAATAACAGATGTTTTGTTTTTCTTGTATTGGCTTATTAGGATGCGACATATATTAAAAAAATCAGTAGCTTTTTATGGCAATAATTGGTAAGCATAACACATGTAAAGGAGCTATTTTCTATGCATGGCTGGCAAAAGTGCTAATTAAATAGTTGGTATTCAAGGCTATGCTCGTTCATTGTTTAGTGACATACAAATCCAGCGATGTGTGCCAGCAGACATTTTAAGTCGAATGTTTTCTCCTCTACGCTCTTTGTCATGAAATGGTGGCACCATGATGAGAACACTAGTGTAAGCAAAACACTGAAATATGCTTTAATGTTTTAACCATGTAGCATCACTAGTCTAGTATTCTAATTAATTTTTAATTTCCTTTTTCTTATAAGGATGTTACGAGTTAACACTGTTGCATATTAAATTATATACACGAGTCGTTTTCTCACTAAATTTGCATAAAATGGTTAAATGCTAATGCACCAAATGGGGCTTACTATATCTGGTACAGTAAATATGCCCTCGCAGCTTTTCTGCAATCAATCTCCTGTATTTCATTAGCAGCCAGATAAACGTCTGTTCCGAAAATGGGAAATGAAGACTGTTGTATGTACAGTGACATCTCATGATTCCTGTGATGATTTCTACATGGTGATTAGAACCCAGTCTAGAATTAGAATTTGCATGAGACTGAAAATACAGTTCCTTTGCAAGTACAGCTAAATAGTTCCCCTGAAATCAGCCTAGTGCTGCTGATAACCACCAGGCAGCTCATTGAGATTTTACACATTTAACATTGAACACTGGGTTTAAAATGCATCTCCCCACTGTTTCTCAGTGCAAGTTAAAACTGCTGTTCTTCTCTTACTGTTCCATACACTCACTTTTAACCCACATTAACTGTTCTCTTCTTGTCTTCCTGCCAATAGAAATTCTATATATTGGCCAACATATATTGTAATTGATAGCAAGTTCACAGTAAGAGTGGCACCACTTTTGCAATATTATTAATCCAAACAAACTCCTTACACAATCATGGAAACTTTGTTTACTCAGTCTTATTTTCTTTTTGATATCTGGAACATTTTTGGATCTGGTGCAAGAAGTGCTTTTTAAAAATAAGTGTATGCTTTGCCCTACAGTTTTTTTTAATTAGTCTTGATAAATAATTAAGGAATGCATAATATATTATTTAGATGCAATGGTCTTAAGAATTTGAGTGGTATCTCAACCATAATTACTGTAATTTTTTTGTCAGTAAAAAATTTACATAATCGCAATTCAAAATCCAGTGGACTTGAGAGATATCAGAAGGACATTCAGGAATGTGTGTAATGACTCTGGGCATCAGATTAACTTAATAATATAGTGCTGTGCAAGATGTTGTAATATATTACAGAGCTATACTTGATGAATCATTTGTAAAACGTGAAAGCAAATCTTTGCTTTCTCTTTTCAGTTTTAAGACAAGAAAATTTGAACACAGAATAGGAATTAAACCATTCTATAGGAAATAATGTATTGTTCCTACTAAAATGGAAGACAATTTAAATTTAAATATCATTTACAATATCATCCTGGAGTCTCTCTTCTTCAATTATTGGAGGAAATGTCAATTTAATTATAATATCATTAAGTGGTTACTTCATTCTGTGTAGTTATTTTAGTCTACCCCATTGGTCATCAGTGATGAAGGACAATGCACAGAAGAAATGGAAATTTTCTGTCTTGTGAATACACACAGTCTAGTGACAGAGGTGGCTAACTCCTGGTAACTGTTTTATTGCTCTATATTACGGAACTATGTTAACTATGGATCTTCCCTCACCACATGAAGCCTTTTTGAGGCAAATGACGTAGAGCTTATGGGAAGGACGGAACATAGTAAACCCACTTCATGACAATGCACATGCTGACACAGATCACAAGTTTCCGGTTTCAGTAGCTTGCATATGACAATTTTATCCATGCACATGCTTCTAAAATAAAAAGAGGATATACATATTTGTCATATGAATGCAGCCATATAAGAATAATGGGAATTTAGAGGAAGACATAAAGTTAATATTCATATATTTCCCAACATTCTATATATGTCCACTGGTAAAATATTAGTACCTCATAAAATCCCAGGTATTCAGCTGAACAGGGAGCTATATAGTGTATGCTTACATCAATTACAGCCACAGAGAAGAAGATTTTAATGGTCTATTTTGACACAGTTTTATAATCTGAAAAAATAAGTGAAGAATTGTCTGTGGGTCTGTTTCAGCCCAAATCACCACCAGGTTGTACTTTCCCATGCATGCACAGTGAATTCTGAGATGCTACAGCTTTCAGTGACAGCGAATAGCTAAAGACAGTAATTCATACTTATACAAAAGAGAGTTCATTTTTACCTATTCTCATGTACCAGAACTGGTGCTAAGTTAGGCAGGTGAGAAGAAACTGCCCATGTGTGATATCACCCTTGCTGTGCAGGTTCTCTGTTAGTGACTCTAGCTTTCTCATACAAATTTATTGTATGTTACTTCCAATTACATTAAACTAGTACCATTATTCTCATGATAATTATTTTATTACACCCCAAACTCTTGTTTTCTGAAGATAACATTATATATGAAAATGATATTAGAGTAATTTTTTGTGATAATGTTCCTTTCAGAGAGTTGGCATTACTAACAGAATAAATGCAATTGAAAAGACATCTTCAAAAAAAAAAAATCATGTTTGGAAAAAAACAATTATATGCCCCTTTGCATTGACACAGAATTTATGCTGGAAGGGAAACAATCCCACTCAGACCACACAAATCCTTTTATAACGAGTGAAATGCCAGTCTTACTTGAGTCAAATATGGACCTACCAAGCTTTGACCCAAAGCACATTACATTAATTTTTCCCAACAAACTCTTCTAAAGCTCTAAAGAAGACAAATTACTGACTGTCTCCCATAGTCCTTTACTTATGAAGTTCATTTTAACCTAGCTCCCACTTTGCCCATGCTGATGTACAAACTGGAGATCAAGAGGCTAAGCAGAAGGTGATTCCTTATCACAATCTCCCGTGCATTGGCAGTTTTCTTAATTACTTTATCACATGAGTCTTCCAGTCTTGCTCCCTGCTGCAACCTTACTCACATGCCTCATGGCTCACAGCACCATCCTAATAGTCATTAAGCAAATAAAAAAGATCTATGTTTTTATTACACACTACACATCGGCATAGATATTTAAACCAGTGTGTTTAGGAGGAGGGAATACCCATTTACCATTTCTCATGTTGTGATTCTTGGGCCTGTCAAGCCCTTGTGCAGGGCCAGGAGCGGGACTTCAATGACCCCTGTGGGTCCCTTCTAACTCAGAACATTCTCCGACTCTAGGATTTAATCCTTCAGATTTCAGTAAGAGTTGAAGGAACTGAAAAACATGGCAACAAAGCTTCTACACCTGGAGAAGGAAGATCAGTTTTGCCCTGAACTCTGTGCATCCCATTATTGCCATTACATTAATATATGAGTGTTTACCATTCTGGCATAAACCACTTTTTAAAGGTGTTCTTATAGTGTAGGCTAGGCACAGAAATTTCAAAGGCAAGTGGTCATAGATTTTAAAATGAACAGTATCCCAAATGTCTTGGACACCAAAAAGTCCTTTCTGATACGTTACTCCTTTAGTTACAAGGTCTGGAAGTATCCACACGTGTAAACAAGGTACTCAAAGTCATAATAGTATCCAAAAAATGGACCTATTCTTACAGCACCAACATGGAGGTGACGGCTCCTCATGAAGGGTTGTCACGTCTCACCATGAAATTGACACAAACAAGGGTCTGGCATGGAGGGGAAAAAAAAAATGTTAAAAAGCACCTTGGGTACGAGGTGACAGCAGAGCTCCCCAAAGAGCCTTTTAGTGGCCCGTGCAGAGTGTCTGCTGAACCTGGCTCGGTGGTGCACCCTGGGGGTGCGGGGCAGTCACCATCGCGGGCGGGTTGAGCTCCACCTGACAGCACTCCGGAGCCAAGCCGGTATCATTAGCCCCGCGCAGCGTGATTTCTCCCTAATCCTTTCCGCGACTTACAAGAAGTTTAAATGTCCATGCATGATGTTATTAACTGGCTTTAGTAACAGCTTAAGACCTGAATCTTTTTTTCGGAACCCCCCTGATCGGAGGAGCACACCGGCGAGGCGGATCAGTCGCGATAATAACTCAATTACTTGGCACAGGGAGGAGAGGACGCCGGGTGCCGTGAGACACGGGCCCTGGTCGGACGGACAGCGCTACCGCTGATGGCAATTAACGGCAGGGGGGGGGG
>VZRE01006976.1:25729-41378 GCA_013396775.1 Cephalopterus ornatus | reverse complement strand
GGAGGGAAGGGGGAATCGAGGAGGGACGAGGGGGATCGAGGGGGGACGGGAAGGATATGATGAGGCTCTGCCGCCCCCAGGCGGAGCCGCACGGAAGCGCCTCGCTCCTCACACGAGGTGCATTCCCGCATCCTTCCGCTCTCTCGGACATCCCGCACCACCGTCACCGCTGCCTCGGAAACCAAGAAACGGGTAAACATCAGAATAGGCAGCAAAAATAGTGACAGTAATGACAAGCCGCGCGGAGGAGACGTTGGAGAGAGAAAAAAAAAATATGAATCAGAATAAGTCTAAAAAATAAAGGATACTTCCTGCTTTTTAAGGCAAATGCGTTGGGTCCCTTTGGAGCAGCCAGGGGCCAAAGTGAAAAATAGGGAAAAAAGGAAAAAATTTGGAAAGGGTGAGGGGAGGAGGAAAGGGAAAGGGGGAGAAAATTTGAAGCAAACGCGGTAGAACGAAGCTGAGGAGGTGGGTCACATGGAACATGGGTGTGGAGGTAGGAGGGTGGCTGAAAAACATGTCCATGTCATGGACATGAAAAATCACCTGCAGTGCGGAAAAGAACATTTGTGGGTTTCTTTTTGTTGTTGTTGATGTTTGTTTGTTTTTTTTGCTTAAAATACATATGTTTGCTGGTGGTTGTGTGGTTTTTATTGTGTTTTGTTTGTTTGTTTGATTTAGGGGTTTTGTTGTTTGGTTTTATTTATCTATTTATTTATGTATTAAAATTTTATTTTATAATTTTATTTTATCCTCTGTTAGGGGCAAGCAGCGGTTCTGTCAGCTGGGGCAGGTGCTCTCTGGTCTTCCCTATCCTGCCCCACACATCCCCACGGAGGTTCTACTGCTGTCCAGAGAAAGAGGAGAAAGTTTGTAGATTTTGGTCTCCGTAGGTGAAAGTTTCCTTCAGGAAGCACAACTTGAGGAGTAAGTTCCCACCAGCCATCTCTATTCTTACCAGTCACTAACTCTTACTTTCATCAGAAAGACCGAGAAAAACTAACCTTGAAGGGAAATGCATGTTTATTAGTGGACATTAGCTTTACAGCCTAACAAGCCTCTCTCAGTGCCAGAGTTTTGCTGCTACTGACATTAAAACCAGCAACTCTGGGACATTGGCAGAAAACTGCTATTTCAGGTGCCAGCTGACCCATTCAAAGCTGTTTTCATTGTGACTGTGACGAAGAATCACAGTCTTGTTTCTGCCGCCAGGCCCTGCTTCCCACAAAGCCCTTCTGCTTTGCTTGTGATTACTCATCCCAAAACATGGGAAAAAATAATTCTTCTTTCTAAAATATCATGGGACTCTGTTTTGTTTTGTATGAATTTTCAGACAAACCTATAAACATGAAAATGTTTTATCTGGTATTCAGCAACTGACATTCAGAAGGTAAGTGCAATGAAAATAAAGCTTGAAATACTTGAAAATCAAATGATCTTTCATTGGCCTAAAGATGGTGGCAAACAAAATTATTTTCTGGGCTAGCTTTTAGTTCACAGAGATGCATACATAAGTCTCGCTATGTGACTTCATGTTGGACAGTTGTTAAATATAATGGTTAGATGCTCAGTTACTTCTCTTCAGCTCTGCCTAAATACCCATCAGAATTTTGATAAACAGAAAACATACAATTAATAAAATAAAATCAAAAATCTGTTCTCTGTTGGACAATTTTGAAAGAGCAAGATCAAAATGAATAGAGGTAACATGCATTTTTTTTCCTGTTGTGTCCAGAGCAGTAGATGTAACTGTTAGGTGCTAGATACCAGAAGGTTTTATTAAGGCTTGGAGCTGCCTACCCCCTCCTCCATTCTTAGATGTAGTTTTGAGGATCCGCAGCTTTTTCCATATACTTACAATTTGCTTATAAAACAAGCTCTAGACTCCAGTACAGACATTCACTTTCTCAGCCAGAGTCACTACAGCACGTAACAACACTACCATTATTTTTGTAATGGATTTAATCACTAATCAAATAAATGAGTTTATTACAGGGGAACAAATACAAAATATTGAAGTTAAATTTATATTTCCTTTTCTTTCCCTTCACTTCATTACACGTTTTTTTTTTTTTTTGAATGTTGAGCAATGCGGTGGTTATGAATTTTTAAAATTAAAACGTAGACCCAAAATGTATTCAGGTTTGCTGCCCCATACAGATGTAATGTTATGATTCTTATGGCCTATTGTCACCCTGAGAGCTTTACTTCCTGACTCAGAGGTGATCTTAGAAGATCACTGCTTCCCTCACTGCAGTGCAGCTTCTTGACTTGGGGCATAGGCAATAACAAGACTTCCACTAAGTTTCTCAAAAGCAAAAGCGGAGCTTCAGTCCCACAAGTACAACCCACAACATTGGACTGGCATTGAGAAGTACAGGTGGACTGTGACAATAATGATTCCAAGTTAATACATTCGCTTTGCAAACATTTACAAGATTTAAAAATTTATTAAGCACACATGTAAAAATTCAGATAAGGCATTTTGTGATTTTGTGAAGTGGATGAGGGCAGAAGTTTATCTCTGAGGTTGATCCCCAACAGGAAAGTAGGAGTCTGTCAAACAGACTCATAACACCATATTTCAGCTGTGAAGAAATGAATGCTTTTGTTAATGGAATTATCTTCAGAAAAAGAAAGAATTTTAAACACAATTAAAATTGTCTTTTTTACTTAAACTTAGGTTTAAAATTAAGTTTACTTTTTTTACTAATGCTTGATACAGTTCAGATTGACAAATACTTGGTAGGCCAGAAACCAACTATTCACTCTCTGGAGTGTAAGCTGAGTATTCCTTTAAATGTTACTTTTTTGGCTGCACTGGATAAAATAATATCTATCAAATTTCCAGTAGAGATTAAAAGAAACAAGCACCTATCCTTTAGGAAAATACCACTTCTTCCTTTTAAAAAACATTTTAAACAACTAACATAATCTTTCAATTTCCTAAATGTGACCACTTGTCTCCCTCATTTGCCACTAAAAACAAATCAGCTTATAAAACTGGAGGAAGAGAATGGGATTAAGTAAACATCAGGAAATAAAACACAAAACTGTACTTGCAGTTTTTGATCACAAGTGGGAAAGATCAGAGAGTCAAATAGTTACGATATTAGTAGCAATTTTCCCTGAAGGAGTAATTAAAACACTGCAGTATAGGCGGCACTACCGGAAGAGAGTGCTGACTTAAACAAGTTGTTTTGCTACTTATTTACTAATGGGAAAAATGAAGAAAAGTTACCCTTTGTACAGATAGGCCTTTTTTACCCCATCATATGTTTTTACTGCTACACACATTGCCCTTATAAGCTGACCTCACTATTTTAAAATCAGACTAGCATAAAAAAGTGAGCTATTCAGGCATCCCTGAAGAGTCCTTAATTTCTACTTTGAATGATTTTGTTCTTGGCAACAAGACAGTGGTCTCCCTTCACTGATGAAATTCAGTATCGTTACACGATATGCCAGTGTGAGATTTGAGGGACTGAATGGCAGGGTCTCGACTGTCCCTGGCATTTCTGGGGATTCCAGCAATGATGGCAACTACAAGGAGGTCTGCTGGTGACACAGACTGAGTGAGCTGTGGACATTGATTTCCTTCAGCAAGAGAAATCAACAATTCAGCCAGGTATGTACCACACACTTTTCCCTAATAACTCACAATTACCAATCTGTTCATCACAAGCAGCTGCTTATCATGTCAGATCTTGGTTTGTTTGCAACCTCCTCCAGCGTGTTGCCAAAAGAGGGATGTGGCATATGACAACCCTTTTTTTCTCCCAATGTCCTTTTTTGTTTTTCTTTCTTTTCAGATGGTACTGCAGGTTGGGTTTTCAGATCAAGATTAACTGTTGATATTTCCCTATAATACTTTCCTTCCCTCAGCTTATTGTGCTGGTGACAAAGGCAAGTTTTCACTACTTCCCACTGTATTGTAGCCATTTAACAGCAACAACCCTCCCTTTTGAATTGTCCAAACGGTGATTCTCACATTTGCTACTGGTAGGTTAATATCTCATGTTTGTTTATCATTCAGCACAGGACTTCTTGACTGGAAGGCAGAGGTGACTCAGACTGTTTGTCTCAAATAGATCACAAACACCTGTCCTCTGATCACCCTTCTGCCCTCTTACACGAAATATTGTGTTTCTGTGGTGAACTGCTCACAGCCTCCCTCCTCACCTACAGCCATCCCAACTAATTAAGCAAATATTCATCTTGTCTGCTCTGATGGATCTACCTTCAGTCACTGATAGATTTCTCCTTAAGAATTCTGTGACCTTTATTACACAATCCTTGATCTGCCTCTGTCTTAAAGACCATGTCCTGCCTTCTTCCTAAATCCCATTTCTGAGGCTACTATACCTTCTGGCTTGTTCTTGCTCAGAACGAGTGTATTTAATATTTCTTTCAATGTTTCTCCCAGCATGATGAACTCTTAGTGCTAAGACAATAAGATCATCTTTAGCAACAGAAAGTCTGTAATATCCATAATTCCCACTGCCAGCAAGTTTGTTTTTTCCCCCCCCGTAAATTGAATGGAAAAATACTGCTCCCTACTAGTTGTATATATAAAAAAAATAGGGCAATTTGCTTCAGTGATATGTCTGTAACATGATGAAATTCACTGAATTTTGTGGATTAGAGTAATAGAAATACACTGAGTAAGGATTTTTTTTCTCATTCTTTTATATTTAAAGTAGTAAATTTAGTTTACTGTAAAAATTAAGATGAACAGTAAGATCTTGGTTTTGGATAACGAGAACAAAGAGGGACAGAGAAGATAAGCCCCACTTCATATGATAACATTCTGCATAAACTTGTTTCTCTGCTATAAAGAAGCATGGGAAGCATATGCACTAAGTGTAAAAATTGCCACTTTTTGGTAAGGTCATTGAAGGCTCTCTGTAGTAATTTACCTTTTTGAAGAACATGTCAGATCAAAAACTAAGTGTTGTGCCTTGAAGCTCCCTGATGGCATTTTTTCCTTAAGGAAAATGTACTTGCAGAAGGTAAGTTGAGTGATGCACCTGTACATTTTTCAGCATCCTCCAGCTGATGGAAAACAGAGGCAGCACCATGACTATCACCTTTTGAGTGTTAGACAATGCAAAGAGCCATCTACTTGTTTTGTCGCCAGAAGCTCACTTAACATTATGTTCCAGTTCTCCGTCTTTTGAGTGATTTATTGAGGAATGATGCAGTTTCACCTCTTAGGAGTAACTACAGTCATAGCTGTAAAGTTTCTTAATTGTTTTGCTGAGCAACAAATCCAGACCACAATTTGAAGGAAAGAGTCAAAATGCAGGCAAAATTGGTGGATGCTGTATCTAATTGAAGCTACTCAGGAGCATTTTGTAGCAAGATTTTGAATTGTTGTGGACTGCAATTAATTTTTATTTCTCAAAAGGTGTATATTATTGCCAGTAACAACCCTTTTTCTACTTTACAAAAGTACCAAGAACTCATGATGAAGTTTCTGTCTTTATGGGTAATCCTTTTATTAGATCATGTTACACAGGACAAAATAAATAACGAATTTATCATCAGACAAAGCATAGTGAAGAGACTGATGTATGATTAATTCAGAATAAAGTGCAGGATGCAGCACAACTAGTGCCAAGTAACAGTTTTGTGAAATATTATAAGATAACTGGGTTAACTGATAAAAGTACTTGCAGGTCTGCACATTGCAGTTGATTTAGCAATGCACTTAGGAACCGACCAACCAGTAGACCTCAAAAATTGGTGTAAAAAACTCTCAGATTAAGTGTTTTCATGACAGGATTCTTATTGATCAATTGATGACTCTGTTCTTTCCAATATTTTATTAACTATTTGAAACTAAACTAAAAATTCCCTACAACTGGCAGCTGCAGATGCACAATCTTTGGACAAGAGAGAAATAAGGTTAGTTATATGGTAGTCTTAGAGTGTATTCCAGTTTTGACTTAGGTCAGTCATTTGCTAGTACATGCAAGTCAAATGCAAAGTTGTGCATCATGTGTCAATGATTGCAGCCACCTGCAGAGTGGTGCTTCTTTTGAAAACCATTAGCCTTTTTGAGCATCTACAGTAATCCTTGTCTTGAGACTGCTGAAAAAAAGACTAATCTGTTCTCAAATGGTGATAAGGAACTAGTGTGTGCAGAAAGATTGTTTTGCATTTTTGTACAACTCAGGAACAGTGTGCTAAAACCAGGATACTCCCTCATGTTCACACATTCTGAGATCCATCTTTAAAAACAGAAAATTAGAAAGTGCCCTAAAAACTATCTGAATGCTGGGAAAAATGAAAGCGTAAGTCAGGTACCTAAGTGTATATTAAAAAAAAATTGTTGCTTGCACGACATAAATAGCTTTACGGGGTGAAATATACTGAAGTGGTCTTCCTTGAAGGAGGGAAAAATGCAAATCAAAGGATTTGTCAGGAGTATTTGCATTTGTCAAAAGCAGGGTCAAATCTCTGATGGACAGAGGATGCCACCAGTATAAACGAAGGGAAGTGCTAAGCCTTGCTATCCTGCCTCAAAGATGTATTTTGGCACATCAGTAACTGCAGTGCAGGGTCATGTGAAAATCTTCATCCTAGAAGACACAAAAAGTCAGCTAAGGTGATCTCAGGTTTGATCTGGTTTTCTAACTTGAGAGAATCACTTAAAATTCTAAGTTTAAAGATTTTAGGAGGCTATTCCCTGTAGATACTCAATAGTCACTGGAGGGAGACAGAGTCCTCTGTGAGAGCATTTAGGGACTGTTTTCAAAAGGAGCTTTTTTTGAACAGCTGTACAGGGTGTCCAGAAAGAGAACTTTTTCCTTATGTTGGTGATAAGGCAGGAGTGACATGGTGCTAATGAATGTACATTGTTCCTCGGAAGCTGGAGGTACCTGAAAAGTACTTATGCAGGCAGTGAGGGGAACAGGACTCCCCAAAAAGTGTTGTCTCAAGTGTACCAGGAAACAGGGTCTCCAGGAGAAAGTGCAGTGTCTGCATAGAAGCAAAGACAGTGTAACTGAAAGATTAAACTCAGCTCTAAACCAGATTTTAAAATGAATGGCATGGCTGGTTATTTGGATGACAGCTCTACAGCATAAATTTCTGGGACAGGAGTGTCAGACTGCGAGGCTCAGTTTCATCTGTCTCTGTTGTTTGGGAGAGGTGATGGTGTTCTGCCACAGGCAATGGGAGCCAAAGGTGTGGACAAAAACTGTCAGCACAGCAAGAACTGAGCTTTTCTTCATGCAAAACCAAGATGTAAAACTGTGTTCCTGAAAATGCAAAAATTCCAGCTGCCAAACCACACACTCCTTTATACAGCAAGGAAAATCAAAACACACATACATTCACTTACAAAAATTGCTGTATTTCCAGTGTCAGGCAGTCCATAACTTGGGACTGAGCCCTCACAGTATCTTGGGTAGCCTGATGACCCCTCCAGGGTCAACAACAGGACCCTGTGGAAGTACTCTCTACTACACCTGGTAAGCCACATGGTAAATAAGTGACCTGGCAACACCAGCTCCCATCCTACTCTACCTGAGTCCCACAGCTCTAATCTGTTAGATTAGAGGCTCAACAGTGGCCCTCAAGGTGATAATGAAGATGCAAAAAGACGGTGACAGTGGAAAGAAGTCACCTCTTTGGATTTTCACTAGACCTTCTCCCTCAAGACCTCTCTTCAATATATGCTACTGCTTTCTGAAATTGGACATATTTGAAAAGGAGAGTTTTGTCATCTTCTTTTAGACCTTCTTCACTCTCTTTTCTTCATTTTTATTGACACATTTCAGGTGACTCAAGCTTCCCAACTTGGATTTTTAATTTACTGTTACTTCTGTCCTCTTCTCATATATAAACTTGTTAAATCCCATTACCTCTCCCTGCACATCAGAGGACAGAGGAAAAATGCAACAGCAGTGCCTGCAATTCAAAATAGTTCTGTGCTGTGTCCCAGCTTTGCCTTGAGGAAATTCATACAGCCATATGCTCTCAGGTTTGACTTACAGAGATGGTAGTTCAGGTTTTTAGCCGGCTGTTCTATTTCATGACCTAAATTAATACAAGCAGGTGAACATCCTCATAGATTTTCCCTGTGGGCAGCTTTTTTTAATATGGATTGTCTGGTGTGTTATCTTAAAACTGTGCCCTCACAAACACTACGGAGGTAAAAGAACATCCACTATATGGATAAACTTTCACCTGCTACTGATTTTGCACAGAGTTTTGTATTAAGCTCATGAAGTCTCATATTTAAGCTCCATTAAGTTCCATTGTGTGTATCCTAAATGTTAAACTTGACTGTAAAACAACTATAATCTTCAGCATAACTATACACTTAATTTGTCTTATTTAAGTTATTGACCATATAGTGTTTAATTGCAAACTCAGATATAATTTTGAGTGATCCTCAAAGTCTCCTCATATACATCACAGGCTTCTCTGAAGAGAGAAGATAATGTCAACTCATAAAAAAAGAGCAGAGTTTCCATCTCTACATTCAGAGACTTAAGGTCATAAAGAACTATTTGCATGACATAGTCAGATGTCTCTGTTTCCAATATGTAGATGTTCACACAGGAAGATAACGTGAGCTATGTTTTTGCCAAAAGCTTGTGAGCTGAGACCAGCAGCAGCACTAGCAATTTCCACAGCTGCTCTTCCTGATGGGAGCTGTTGTCATGTGTCCATCAAAACACAGAGTTGTTAACACAACCACACACAGAGCGGAGTGTGTGACTGCTTCCAGCAGCTCTAAACTTAGGGACTGTGGATCATACAAACAGTGGGTTTGGGTTTGTGTCACAACACCTGTCCTCATCTCCTCCACTTTGATAAGTACCTGCTCCTGTAGGAGAAAAGGAGCTCCTGCCGCTCATCCAGGAGTTGGAATGGGAGCGCTAAAAGGAGGGATGCAGGTTTAAGCTCCCACCAGGGGCAAGAAGCTTTAAAAATCACTCTCAAACTGCTTTGATGTTTTTTCCTTTGTGAAACCCATGCACCAGGAGCAGGGATTAGCAAACTAAAGGACAGATCCTGCTTTCAGGGCACAGGTTATGGGGTCTGTGTGGCAAAACTGGCAAACGCATAAGGGAGATGCCTGGATGCTGCCATGCAGTCCACCACTGCCCACAGCAATGGTCAGGCAGCTTCCAAGGCCACTGCGGAACCTTATGGAACTGACTTTGAACAGACAGGTCCTGCTGCAAGGCCTGCTAAAGGAAACTGAAGCCCCTTTAACAAGTTTGATGAGTTTCATCTTGAAACATGCACTGCAGATCTTACTGCGCAGTTCAAGCAGACTGGTTATAAAACTAATCACTAATTCTGTTATTAAAATTGAAATTTTAATCTCCTAGTATTCCTAAAAGGTTATGTCAGAATTAAAGTAGGACAGGGTTTCAGAATGTTACCTGTTCCTCCATCACCTGAGCACCCAACAGAGTAAAACAAGTTGCTTTTTTCTGCTTTGGGCAGTGTAAGGAGGGGATGAGATTTTCCCACATATTGTAGCAACAGAGGAGAGTTTTACACTGTAAATTAAACCCAGTCTGCTTAGTCTGTACTTTGGTATAAAAGATCACCAACCTCAGGGTAGTGAAGTCTCCCAGGAGTGAGGCTGAGCCAAAGTACTGCTGTGTAAAGGCTCTGTGTCCCTCCCCAGCTGACGATTCACATTTACCAGCTAAAAGGTTGCTAAACCTGGTATAGTGAGCAAAGCACAGGTATGAGACCATCTGTTGTACTCCAAAAATCAGAGGAATTTAGGGGTGAAGTATGAGAGCAGCAGTGTTTGTTTGTTTGTTTGTCAGTTTGGTTTTAATAAGGAGCAGGGGAACAGTCTGAGGTCACTGACTGCCGAAGAGCAAGATCAGAGGAAATCCAAATGCCTGGGAGATGGAAAGGAAGGGTCTTCCTGAAGCCTAATACCCTGTGACTCCAAAAAACAGGATTGAAAAACTGTGTAGGAGAGACAGGTACTTCTCATTACTGAAAAATCACCTTCCTTATAATCCAGTAGGCTGGAGAAATCTGTTGACATTCAGGAGGTGGGAAGAGAAAAGGTCTGGCTAACGCCTGTCTCTTCAGCAGCTATTCATAGATTATTTGAAGGAGACTGATGTTAACATTAGTAGAAAAACTATCCAAGCTCAGCTATGTGGCCTTATGTCAGCTGCCAGCACAGCTACAGAAGTTTCTCAGAAACAGTTGGTCTGTTTAGCTATGTCAGAGGAAATAAGTGGGCAGCTCACACTCTCACATCTATAAAAACTTCCATGATAAGAGACTATATTGGCTAAAAATGATCTGGAGGGTCATAGTGCCTACTGAAAAATTACCCCTATTTTAAGGAAGCTTTATCTTTTATATAGCCTTATCTTTCCATGCTTGGCAAACAGGCCAAACAATTATGATTCAAACTTGTTCTTCGTAGGATAAATACATTATTGTGTTCTTTCTTCCAGCTTCTGACTAGGGAAATGTAATTTTTCAGTTAGTAAGGAAGCAGAGGGTGATTTTACAACTTAACACAGAGCAAACCTTTCGGTGCAGCCTAATTGATGCTTTTTCTTCTTTTTTTCTTTTTTGTGCAGCCACAGTAGCCTAGAAGCTGAGTCTTGATATCCTCAAAGAGGTGTGTGATGAGAGCCTTGGCTGAGCTGAGCTTTCAGGTGACACCATCTGAATTTGTCTTATTGTGAATACTTTCACTAGTGCTATCACTCAAGCAATGTTTTCTTAAAAAGTTAATTCCTAAACACAATAAAACTTTTAATAGCAGAATATCAGGTCTGCAGGAGGAGATGCTAAATGAGAGCAGGGGAATTAACTTCCTTCTCTCTCTGTACCTTGTAATTTCATTATTGTTCTTGTGCCCCATTCCAGAAACAACTGATGGTATCTTGCACTATAAAATCTTCAGACAATTCCCCTCAGCCTCCTAGGGAACAGTCCTTCTCTCTTTCTTTTTAGCATTTTGGGGGTAGGAGATTTCTTGTGGGTACTTTATCAGTATCCCACCGCTGCTCAGCCTTCAATTATACATCATTACAGAAACACTGCACACAGTCTCCCCAGGAGGGCTCTGTCTCCCTGTTTTTCCAGACGACTTTGTCTGCCTAAAATAGTAAGAGCCATAGTAAAGAAAATTGTTGGATTCTCACAGTCCTCCAAACAAAGCACACAGTAAACTACAAGCAGATGGTGTCTACAAGCAGATAACAATCCCCCACTACAGAAGGTGTATCATCTGTGGGGTACATGATGCAGCAGCGGAAGGGAGAACCCAGTGAAAGAAATAATCGTATTCAAGAAAATACCTTCATTATATAAAAAACTTGAAAAGACTTAGAATTATAAGCAGTTAACTATAGTTTCCTTGTTTCTGCCTTCAAGACCCTCATTCAGATGTTACTCAGCCTGAGAGTAAACAGCAACACATCCAAACAGCAACAAGCAGACTGCCCACTAATTCTCAGCTGATTTTCTGATTAAAGTTATTTATCTCTCTAGAAATATAAAATTGATTCTCTAATATGATAGCATTCTTCCCTATGTTCTGCTAAGTTATACAGAAATATTACCAGAAAAAAAATTAAAAAGAAACAAATCGGTACCTTATATATATTTCGTATTGAAAAAAAGAAAAAAAGGAAGAAATCACAACCAGTGTATAAAAATTTGGGATATCATTTTGCATGAGGATGTCTCCTTGAAAATAAATCCATGCAGAAATGCTATTACATTAAGTCATGTCTCTTTTTTGTCCTCTATCTTAAAATACGTTAGAAGGAGGTAAGAAATCCCTGAGGTCCAGCATAAAAAAAAAAATGTATTTCACAGTCAAGAAGCAGGTCCTGCTCTTTGGATCACAACAATCCCATGCAGTGCTAAGGGCTGGGGGAAAGGTGACTGTAAAGCTGCCTGGTGGAAAAGGACCTGGGGGCACTCGTTGACAGTGAACACGAGGCAGAGTGTGCCCAGGTGGTCACAAAGGCCAAGGGCATCCTGGCTTGGATCAGTGGCCAGCAGGACCAGGGCAGTGATTGTTCCCCTGTACTCAACACTGGTGAGGTCACACATCGAGTTCTGTTTCAGTTTGGGGCCCCTCACAACCAGAAAGACATTGAGGTGCTGGGGCAAGTCCAGAGCAGCGCAACAGAGCTGGGGAAGGGCCTGGAGAGTAAATCACATGAGGAGCAGCTGAGGGTTCAGCCTGGAGAAAAGAAGATGCAGCGGGGACCTTATCACTCCACAACTACCTGAGTAGTGGTTGTAGCCAGCTGGGGATTGGTCTGTTCTCCCAGGTAACAAGAAATAGGACAAGAGGAAATGGCCTCCAGTTGAGACGAAATGGTCTCAAGTTGTGCCAGGGGAGGTTTAGATTGGATATTAGGAAAACTTCTCTCACCAAAAGGTTTGTCAAGCACTGGAACAGGGTGCCCAAGGCAGTCGTGGAGTCACCATCCCTGGAGGTATTTAAAAGATGCGTGGCTGTGGCACTTGCAGACATGGTTTCATGGTGAACTTGGTAGTGTTAGGTTAAGGTTTGGACTTGATCTTCGAGGGTTTTTCCAGTCTAAATGATTTTATGATTCCAGCCAGGCCACATCTAAGGCAGTACAGCAGTAGAGGGATAGGGGAAAGAAGAAATTTTTCTCCTTTTCCTGTTATCCATCAGGAACGAGAGAGAGGAACAGGTGAATGTTTGCTATGGCATTGCCTTCACTGACTATGCAAGTTGCTGGAGGACCTATTTTTCTGTGGCTTTCCTGTGACTACTTTTCCCTAAAACAACAGTTCAGTTGTTTCAAAACCTGCTGTTTCTATCACAGATTTCTGAGGCAGAAGGAATTTTGCTTTGCCTGAGCCATACTGACATAATGATGGGGTCTGTACCTTTCAGTGTCTCAAAAAATTCTTAGAATAATAAGAACTCGAGAGAGGGAATATTAGATACTTAACACATTAAATATCTGGGTAGGAGATTTCTTTTTAATTGCAGTATGTATCTATTATTTAATAGATAAGAGGCTCAGAAAGGCCAGCAGTGGAAAGAAATTTCAATGACAATCTCAGGAGGTCATTGATAGGTATCTGTTGTATACTGGAAGAAGAGAAGACCTGCTAATTTTACCAAAACATAATATACCTTATGTATATGCCCATTTCATCCTGAAGATGTAGACTGAATCAGCCACAAACACTTTTTCCTATGTTTTCAGGAGGCAGAGCACACACTTCCTCTGCTACAGTAACTTTGCTGATCAGTCATTTTTGTTCTGAAAACCTGGGCCTAAGTTGCACTGTTCTTCCTCTGTTCAAGGTCCTTTAACCTTTAAGAAGGGATTAGATGTCACTGCACTGGTAACTTTCATTACTGAATCTGCAGGTTGATCTACACTTCTGCAAACTACTAATCAATTGCTATTTACACTTGTGAGTAACACCCACACAGCCAATTAAAAACTCAATCAGGATTAAGTTTACCACTATTTAAATGTAACTTCAGTTTTTTTAACTATTTAAATTTAGAACAGCTGAGATTTCAAACAGATTTCAAAAAGATGGCACTGAAATGATGTTTGCAGATTGCTTGGTTTTCTTGTATGCATTTCATTTGTCCATCTGTCTTCTATCTGTCTTTTACCTTGAGACAAAGACTGTTTTTCTGCAAGAATTAAATAATTTGCTAGACTGAACTGTTCAGCTAATATTCCAGGGGTATAAATAGCAAAGAAGTCATTGCAGGAGGCTCTGTTTGACAAGGGCTCAGCCTCTGCCTCTGCATGTTAAGGTAATACAAGACACATTTAAAAAAATGATTGTTGTATTTATGATGCATCTGTCATGAGCATTTCTCACGAGTTGCTAAATTACCCTCAGTAAACGATTTCATGGTTAGACTATTAATAAACCTGACTGGTTCACAGTCTCAGAGATACAAAAACATTTGAGGAAACTCCTAAAATATCCCAGTCTACATGCAGAGATATTAGAGGCAGTTAAAAACATCATTTGACAGTCTTTGAGTTTGATCCATGTAATGTATCTGTGACATCTTGCTCTAGAGTTTCTGCACTTAGCCCTCTAATTCTGATAAAATTACATCATATCCTTTGTTAAGCCAGTCAGTTTAGATACAGTAAATAATGTCTGCACAGGATGGATAATCCAGCATATCCATTTGCAGGCTGGTTTGATGTGCTGCTTGCAGATGCAATCTTAAGCTCTGATATGGAATATATGTCCTGATAATGTTGTTCTGTGAAATCCTTTGTGTAGCTGAGTACTCTGACAGCAAACAAAGATTTCATTATCTATTATCGGTGTGTATGTGTTTTATTAATTAAACACAATGCCTAATTCTGACATATTTACATATCCAAGCAAATTTTTTTCATAGTGGGAGCACGCTTGTTGCATTCCCTGGCACTTTGCAGCCAACTACAAATCTGTATTTTGAGTAAAGCTCTGGTGCCTGGTTGAACAGCAGGTATGTGAAATTACACACCCACTTTTGCATTCATGTCACCCTTCTGTTCTCACTTCCCATCCCTATACTTACACACTGATATTTTTTCATTCCTGTATGTGCACATTAATTCCATCAATCACGCATTCTTAGCAGTACCCATGTGTCTATAATTTCTGCAGTTACACATTTTTCCTGGCTGTTGTGGAAAAAACAGGTGCATATTTACCCATAAATCAATTGGGTGTGCCTCACAATATTGGAAAAGCAGTGAATTACAGAATCATTTAGATTTGAAAAGACCTCAAAGATCATCCAATCCAACTTCTGGCTGATCACCACCTTGTCTACTACACCACAGTACTAAGTGTCAAATATAGTCGTTTCTTGAAAACATTTAGAGATGGTGACTCCACCACCTCCATGGGCAGCCTGTTCTGAAGTTTAACAACACTTTTCATGAAGACATTCTTCCTAATGTCCAGCCTGGCTCTCTCCTGACACAGCATGAGGCTATGTCCTCTTGTCCTATCACTAGCTACCTGGAAGAAGAGATCAACCCCCACTTTGCTACAACCTCCTTTCAGGTAGCTGTAGAGAGTGATAAGGTCTCCCTTTGAGTCTCCTTTTTATTCAGGCAGAAAAACCCATCTCCCTCAGCTGCTCCTCATACAATTTACTTTCTATACACTTCACCAGCTTCATTGCCCTTCTCTGGACTTGCTCCAGCACCTCAATGTCTTTCCTGACACTGGCCTTCTTGGCCACCTGGGTGCACGCTAGGTCACATTCTGCTGGATGTTGACCAGGACACCCAGGTCCTTTTCTGTTGGGCTGCTTCCCAACCACTCTGTCCCCAGGCGATAGTGCTGTCTGGGATTATTGTGACCAAAGTGCAGGACTTGGCACCCTGTTGAACCTCATACCCATTGTTGGCCTCACCCAATCGATACAGCCTGTCCAGATCCACCTGCAGAGCTTTCCTGCACTTCTGCAGATAAACACTCCCACCCAATTTAGTATTGCATTTAGTGAGGGTGCAGTCAATCCTGTCACCAGGTTTATCAACAAAGACAATAAACAGGACTGGGCCCAACACTCATCCCTGAGGGACACCGCTAGTGACCAACTGGCAGCTGGATGTAGAACCATTCACCACCACTCTCTGGGCCTGGC
>VZRE01006976.1:808-14462 GCA_013396775.1 Cephalopterus ornatus | reverse complement strand
CAAAGAGAAAAGCTTTTGCTTTTGTAGATATTAAATTAACACATAGAGGAAACTGTAAATACAAGACTGCCATTCCAAGTTAGTGGAATATTCCACTCTTCCTGAAAACTTGTTAAAAAGAATCCAACAAGAATTAAATATACATTTCTGCCTTTTTTTTTTTTTGCTTTTCATTTCCAGTGACTTAATTTTTCAGTTGCTTAGGAGATCCTAGGACTTCACCTGAGTAAACAAGCTGTCAGTTTAGCATGTATGATAAGATTACATATGATTTCAGATGCCAAGCTTATAGCTAAACCTGAAAGTCCCATTATAAAGGATGGTGGAGCCTGGGAATTTGATGTAGAAGTGTTTGATTTGAGCAAATGACATGCCGCTTTGCAAAGCTGGGGAAAACTAAAAAACCTATGCTAGATAAAAATAACCATATTCAGTCGAATGTGTTCACATGGAATATACTCGCATTCTATCGTGTGACAGCCCTCAAAGGAACGAATCCAGAGGGATAAGCTGAACTTTCAATGAAAGATAGCTGGTATTGCTGTACTGCAATATTGACTTTTTAACAGTGCTTCAGAAGTGAGTATGAGAATGCATTTTTACAGAATTTTTTGCAGATTCCTTGTGATTCATCAGCACGGTTCCATAAATACCTGGCAAACAAACTGGAGGCAGTTTTATAAATGCTTCAGGTTGATTTGCATTTTGAACATTATTTTTTTAAAATAAATTTAAAAAAGGTTAAGAAGTCATTTGGGCAGGTCAGGACTAAATTTTTGAGGTTTAAAGCCATAAAAATAAATTGCAGCAATTATTTTATTCACAATTTTTTTTTTCATTTTAAATATAGTCTTTTTCTGCTGAAACTATTTCTGAAGTTCAATTTAGAATCTATTTATTGGACTGTAATTTACATTATTTCATTAACATTTTCTGAAATATTTTTCTGAGAATCTCATCTAATGGTCACTTACAAGGGAAACCTACTGTTACACATATATGTGAATAGTGAAATAATACACATTTAGGTGCAGCCTTTAGACTTGTATTCTAAACAGAAGACTGACCTCTATTTAGAACAGAAGGTCTATTATAAAAAATGAGAATTGTGCCTGTTACAAAATGATTTAGTTTCCTGTATACATGTGTGAGTCTACAAACAGCTCTTTGCACTGATATGTATCAATGCATATTTTACACTATTGCTTCATATAATTACATGACTTTGCTGCAAGCATGACCTGTTTTTTATCATTTGAAACCTACACTAAATTCTCTGGAAAACAAATAAGATTTGAATACAGGAAACCCACTGAGAAAATAAAGGAAATTACTTCAAAGGTTTGTGTATAATTATGTGCACTCAATAGGTGCCCAGCAGTCCACTCATGTTGACGTCATCACCTTTTTCCACATATTGTATGAAAATACTTCATTTTATGGGGACAATGAAGAAAATTAATGTTTTAATTTGGCACAGCAGCTCCTGTTGAGACCAGTGTAGTGAAAATGTGATATTTATTTAGATTATGACAGGCACATGGAGAAATGCTGGTTCCTATCTAGGTTCCACATGGAAGAACTACACAGCTCTGCTGTGTGAGAAGTGGGGAGCAAGAGAGGGTGTCGTGAGCTTCGAAGGGAGTTTGGTCCTCACTGATGCCAGTGAGATGAGTTCTGCTTGTGTCTCCATCTGTTTGAATCTCCAACTGGATCGAAGCTCAGCATGCACAGGTAGAAGTGCAGGTCTGAGCAGGTGACAGTGAGGACATGAACAGGCACCAGGAAGGCTCTTCCAGGAGGAGAAAGTAGTCTATTGAAGGAAGATGGAGCCTAACATAACTACACCCACACTTGCATCTCTAAATTAGTTTACTTCCTCACTTCATGTAATTTTTCCCCATAAATACAACCACTGAAAATTCACTGCAAAGTTTAGTTATGCAACTTCAGTTAGGTGCTAATTTGTAGGTTGGAGAATAGAGTCAATATTTTTGACTTGCTAGCAACGCAACCTTCCTCCCCTTTGCTTTTTCTTTAGGTAGGGGTTTTTTTTTTTTTAAATATATATTTTTTTGGTCAAAGTAACAGCAGAATAAGAACTTCTGTGTCAAGATATTTTGATTAGCTCTCACACATTAGGGTTTACACTTTTTAAAAAGACTAAACAAACTACTTAATCTAAATAAATAGTAACATGAAACTGAATCACTATTTCCAATACAAGCATAAGAATATAAGGTTCAATCTGAAATATACGAGCTTTTTATTCAAAACAAACAGATTGGCAGAACTGATATAAATTCATTAAACATGATGTCATTGTATATAAATTTTTCAGTAAAAATGGTTCAATGGAGGACGTTTGCCTATATTTAGCTGTGGTTATTATCTAATCAAAAGTAATCATCGCTAAGTAATAATCTTACTATCTAAGGGTCACAGAATAAGTCAATAGTACATATGACTTTGGAAAACTTTGTTCAGGTGGGTAGAAGTTCGGAGAAACTTTTCTTATGTAAATGACTATTTATATTGAAGTTTCTTCAGGTGAAATATTGTTTCTATGCTTGCATTCATATTTTAGGAAAGCCAAAATTTCACCTGTGGATGTTAATTTAGGAAGAAAAGATTGTGATTTAGGATGGGAAATATGGATGCAAGAGAACATATCATCCATATAATGGATTTGTGCCTAAAAACTTGGTTCCTTTATTACAAAGTTTGGAATGAATGTCTCTTCTGGTTATCAGCAATTAATTTCTGTTAGACACTTTAGTACATGTTAAATAAGCAGTAACCCTCTCTGTAAGAGACACTGAAGCAATATTCAGACCAAATCCCAAAGTCTGGGAGGGAATGACTTTCAGTAGAATTTGTGTGTGTCTTTTTCCAGATGCAGACCCATTTAAAAGACCATGAGAATACCATTTTGCTTTTTAGCCTAAAAAGTTGAAAAGTCTATCTTGTTTTAATGTTCCAGTAATATCAAAACAGGCTCTACATTGTTATGCTGTTCATCAGGCTCTGCAAAAGGCCAAAAGTTGCACAGACAGGGAAAATGAATGCTGTCCTCAGGTATTTGCCCTCAAGTAAATCAGCACTAGTATGGCTGTTAATTGCAGAGGCAAGATGAATTAAGAGCCAGGTTGCAGAGATCTTCTGCAATTACCTTAAAGATAATGCTGCTGAAATTGTTGGGGACTTATCTGGAGCATGCTAATACATCTAACCCTGTCCTATTCTATCACTAATCAAATTCTTCTGTCAAGCACTGCAGAAGTAGAGTTGGTTTTCACCTTTAGACTTTGGTGAAAAACAAAACCTGAAGGAGAACTAGAATGTCTCTTCCACTAACTCACCTGTTTTCTCACAGATCTTTACAGTCTACTGTTAACAACAAACACCTCACAGTTGCCAAATCTGTTCAGGGTAGGACCTAAGTCAGCAAAGTTGTCACAAGCTTTCTAGATGTATTTTCTCAAATATATGAGCATGATTGTCATTTTGTTTGATTTTAAATCTTCCTGCAAATTCTAGCTCAGCTTGACATGGACCGAATATGTTCTATATAATTTCAAGTTTCTAAAATAATCCAAAAGTTAGCACAGGTGCCTTTGCATACAGAACTCAGTGACTAAAATAAAGGCTTATGGTTTTTCTGCAGAGACAGAAGACTTCTCCAGAACTGTCAGTGAAGCAGCTTTCATAGCTGAATTAATTTACAAATCACTGAAAGAATAATAATAAAGGTAGCAACTCAGAATATATTCCACAGCCACAGTCATTACACTTTGATGTTCTGTGATATGGATTAGAAACAAATCATGATGTGTGACATATCTGAAAAGGCATGTAGTTAGTTTTGGATTTAATTTATACATTTTTTTGGTTAACCAAATAGCCTTATTACATTCTTTGGTATGCCACTGAAAACAATCAGCTTACTGTAAATTTATACATCAATATCCAATGTGAGCTTTCAGTCTGAGACTTTATGTCTTTAGTTGAACCTTCAGTCTGAATGCTGCCCCAGAAACCGTGCAGACTCAAAAAGAAAATAGAAGTGTAAGAGAAAGATATTAAGACTATTTTTTTCTATCTCAGCAACTACTTCAATTGTATGTTTTTATATCATTAGTATCTATATATACTTATTTATACAGAAATGAGGTTTAAATTTTTTTTCCTTTGAGACACTTGTACAGCTGTCCTTAAAAGCCCAGATTGTCTGTACATGGGGAATATATCACAATAAGTTACAGAAAGTGTTCGGATAAACTAGGAAAATTTTGAAGCTTAAGCCACATTTATAGTATTAAATAGTTCCACGTTATGGCAACCATCTTGAAATAAAAATAGCATATGTGCAACACCTCTTTCTGAAAAAAAAAAAAATTCAAAGGCATCTGAATTAAATTACCCCTCATAAATACACTCCCGCTGTTTTCAGCTTCTATTTTTATAATTGAAACTTTCAAAATGCAAACATGTCTACTCATACAAGCCTATGTGTAACACTGGTGTCTGCCTATGTTCTTACTCAATAGAAATTGAAGATACCAGAATTTTTGAAAATCATACACCTGTTTATTTCAATGAGCCAAGAGGTTGCATATTCAAGAATGTTAGGTGATCTCCCTCTGTGAATTTTCACACTTTTAAAGATCCTGAAATGATCCAGCAGTGTGCTTCTCCAAAACTTGAATAAATGTCTCAAAATTAGCCACTAGAGGACAGGAATACCTGTCCTCCTCAACACCAGCACATCACAATGATTTTTTGTGGGCTCACAGTTCTTAGGCCTAATTTCTCATAGAAATGCTATTTTCTCACAGAAATAATTTCCAAAGAAATGAAACGTGAATGTCAGAGTTCAGCAGAAGGGAGTATGTGATTATTAGATAAGGTTAAGGCTTAATCTCGTGTCAAACAATTGTGTAATTCTTACTTGATTAAAAATATTTAGAAAAATTTCACGTTTACTAAAAATGTTTGTGCTACAGTAACTGGAAATAAAAAGCATAAATAGCAAAATACAGTAATAATATAAGAGGTGTTCAGCTTGGTTTTAGTATTGAAATGTTATTTTAAGAAGTAAAAACTAAAACATAAAGAAAAAATTGAGAAAATGTCATCGACACAGAATATTTCACAGTAGCTACTTAGCAAACTTTCCATTGAATACGTAGTTCCAGTTTTGCAAAATGGAATTCTTACACAGAGTAAATATGTGCTGATATGTCATCTTGACATATTTTACATTTAGAATTACTGGGGAGACTGAAGTCACTCTAGGACAGTAAAATAAAGAAAACACAGCTTACCCCAATTGACTGAGGGCAGATGGTGGCATGTTGTGCAGGTGCTGCTGTTGCCAGCCAGTCACAGAACCAAGATGAAGAGCACTGGCTGTATTAAACCCAGAGAGAGATGATATATCTGCACTACTCAGAGAATATTCTAGATTTGAAAACAGAAAGACAATAATTAAGAGAGAATTAAAGAGGAAGCAATTAAAGAACAACTAGCATAGTAATTTTCATGTCATTTTATAAGCCTTTTAATTCTAATTACACCAATCACATTAAGTTGCAGCAGAAAAAGTAAACCTTCCTCTTCCCTCAACTCATTAACTTGGGAGCAAATAATGCGCTAATAATTATTCTGTAATTTAGGACGGCTTTAGTGGGTTCGATAGATCCAAAGCATTCTTAGACTGTATATCCACCATAACTACAGATGCACTGTCAGAAACACTTCAAAACCATAATATTTTGGTTATAGTCTTCCTTGCAGAACCCAGCATGAAGCCTGTTTCTGAACAAGATGTGTCTTCTCTAAGAGCACTGGATATGTGTGTTAGCATGCTCTGGACAGTAGCAATACACAACAGGAACTGGAATGGATCTCTGGAGGCTTCATTACTATGCCCTCCCAGGTAACTACGTGATAGCCCACAAAATCACTGAACTCTGGTGTAGAGACACTGAAGCTGCTCCTTCCCTCTACCCTCATGGCTTTAGGATGGTGCACTCAACCGCATGAAATTACCTCCAAAGAAGACTAAGAACTGTCATTTAAATTACATTTTTTTTGTTTTAATTTTATTAAAGCCAAGGAAAGAAAGCTACCAAATCAGTCTTCCATTCAAACAAGACAGCTCACTTTAAAATAGATGTGTCTGAAGTTAGTGACAGGTACAGAATAAGCAAATGTAGTGCAAAAGCATATCAGCTATGAATTTTTCAGTTTCTCCCAAGGAACATTAGCTAATTCATTAGTACTAAGATAGACACTTGTCAGCACCTTGCTTCCTCCCCCATCCTTTGCATCCTGCACCCATACTTACCAGTACCATATGTTGTTGAGATTGCCGATGGGTATCCTCCCATCCCTTGCCCTGGTAGAGTAGGAGTTGCTACGGAAACCACTGGAGTAGCCAATGACTGAGCAGACTGGGAGTTATTTATCCTTTGATTCTTTTAAAGTAAGTAAAATAAACATATTATTGACTAGTTTTAAGTCAGTTGAGTGTATTTGCTTTCTGTGTATGTTCTGTGCATGAGAAATTCAGGCTGATACAAATTTCTAGAAATTAATCCTTTAACATGTGGCTTTGATGAACTCTGCCAACCCTATCATTTACAAGCCTTCAAGAGACCAGTTGTCACCATAGTAACACATTGCATCAGTATCTCCTAGGTAACTGAACTTGCAAGATTGCTTTTATTGTGGGTAGAAGAACAGATCATGTGAAAAACTTATGAAATATATAAGCTCCATTCCCATTGTTTTCCTTTTCACTCAAACAGAAAAAAACCAACCACAAACAACAGCAATAAAACCGACAAAGCCAAACAAAACAAAAAGATGAAAGAAAAGCCCCCAAACCCAGCTCCACTGGATTTTGAAAGTGAGGGGCACCCCCAGACTGCTGAACACTAAAGTCTTACCAGCAGATGGTGCTCTGACTACTTCAGAATAGTTTTTGTGCAATAAAAAAACCTTCAAGGCTCCTAGGTAGCATGGCAGCTACACACTTATCTTTAACTCGAGAGCACTAGATGTTGCACTGTTAAAATTAAATTAGAGAGAACTCTAATTCTGTGAGTGGCAGGATAAAATGACCAGAGCCACGATAAGGCTGCACCACCTTCAACAATACAAGTTTACATGCTCTTAAAGCACCACTAGCAAGAAAGACTAATTCTAGGAGGCATAATCTGAATATGTGCAACAACTACACCTGGTCTTCTACGTCGTTGTACTAAAAAATTTACAATGAGTTTTCTGTTCATAACACTTATTATGGTAGTGTTTTCCATTTTATTTTAACCAATGTTTCACCTACATAATGAAAAATAACTGTTTTTCTTTTCCTTGTTTTTAAGATGAACATCATTACCACTTACCAGAAGCAGATCAACATCCTCAGACTGATTGCATAGGGAAGGAGTGTTAAAAATTAGTGAATATAAATATTTACCAGGATGCACATTTCTAGCTTAGGGTTTAGTTTCATCTGATACAGGTAGCAAATTAAACACTTTCTGAGCATAGTTTGGAAAAATAACACTTCATAGACCTCTTATTTGTCCTTCTAATGGAATGCTTGTTTCAGTTGTAGGGGCAATTTATCCAGTTTTCAGCAGAAGACTTTCTCTAAGAATTTGTTGTTTCTTCCACAGCCCCACTGGTTGCAGACTGTCATACTATACCTGACCGCTCACAAAATCCCTTGGAAAATATCAGTTTTAAGGGCCTTGAAATAAATAATTTGATGCAGACAGCTTATTACCACCTTGGTTGACTTTGAGTATTGCCCTGTAGCACTATTTGGTACTTATTTGCTTAGAAGGCAGCATCACATTTATGGGAGGTCCTAGTTTGATGGTTAATTTATTTTTCATCAAGCTAAAGTAGCCAACTTGGAAGTTGTTTTAACAACGTCTGTTACATAATGGAAAACTGCATTTATATTGTCACTTAAATTTACTGTCAAAATACTTTTTATATTAAGCTCACTTCTGATGTTAAATCACTTACAAAAGATTTACTTGCAAACATTAACTGACTTTTGGAAGGGAAGTACAAGACATGCGCATGAAATCTTCCCAATTCAACCTTCTAGCACAGTATCTTGCATAAATTTCACTAATTGTGGTAGGAGATACCAAAATTTCATGCTCGTTTTTCTCTTGCTCTATGTACTATCTCTTATCATTAGAAAATTTGGAGCTCAGAGTGATAGAGTTCAGATTACTTTATTTACAGTTAATATGCCATTTGCTGAGAGTCTGTGTGGCTAAATATTTAAGAAAAACATAATAGGTTAGGAATACTCAGGGTTAAATTCAGCCTTTATAACAAATCCAGGAAAGGCTCTTTCAGTTAGTAGGAAAGAGACTGTAGAAGTTTAGACTGTGCAGGACACAGTTCCTATTTTGCAACTAACAGAAAAAAGGGAGGAAGTAAATATGACTTCAAAAAGGCAATCAAAGAGGCTCAGCCTACATCCTAAGCTTGATGTCAAACCTTAAGGTTAGACAGAAAGACCAAACAAGCAAGAATTTAGTTGTTCGATCCAGCCTTGAAATTCCCAAATAACTCTTATCTGAAGTAAAAAAGAAAAACTTTGAAATGCATTACCACTGATGGCATGGTATTCTTGCTGCCAGGTGGAATAAGCACACGGAGATCTGGTTTACGGTTGTTCATTCCCAAATTCATCGGAGGTGGAGATTTTGCTTGCATATTCTTGTTCAAGTTGCCAGGTGAGACCAGCAGACCTGGTGAGTTGCGGGGGTTGCCATATCCATTTCCTGTTTGGGTAAAAAAAGAGCAAAAATAAAAAAAATAAATAAGGAAAAAAAAAAAAGGAGAGAGAAGTTTAATAAACTCCACTGTATTTCTTAAACCTCAACATTAAAAACGCAAAATAAAGAAACTCATGATAAATTCCTATGTCATGTATCTTTATAGAAAAATACAACACATGCTATATTTGGAACAATTGGTCTTCAAATGCTTCCTCTCACGGCTGCTGAAAACTTAGAGATGTGCTGAAATTAATGTGATTATATGACTCTGTTTACAGCACTGTGGTATATAACACAATATACTGTGCCCTTGTAGCAGCCAGCATCTGACATTTGCCTTACAAGAGAATCAGGCAAGTCAGATAATTTAAGGGCTTAAAAAATGTCAAAGCTATCCCATGTTTTCTTGACAACTGCAGAGCATCATGCCTTTCCTGACTCAGCCCTTTGTAGGTCATGATTTTGTTTTGCTTTTAAACAAAGGATGAGTATAGCAAGGCTATAATTTCCAGAAAAGGCAGGGGGAGGACTAAGAAGATTTGTAAATGCTTTTGGCTCTCTTTCACTACACTTTTTGGACCTGATTCTGTCAACACTAAAGTCAGTGGTAAAATCATAACTTTATTTGGAAAATACCACCATATCTTTCATCTTCATTTCTCTGCTGCAGGCCCCAGGAACAGTCCTGACAAGAGAATGACTCATTCGCCTTTTTCAGAAAAGAGTTTCCTTCTCTCACCACATAGGACTGACAACTGTATTTCTGTAAGGTTACTCACCTACTATTCCACTAAAATGAGACCTTTCTATTTTATCTGCCTGATTTCACCTATTATCCACATAAAGTCTGGGGGAAAAGATGACTTTTTAGCCTAACCTTTAAATTCTGTCTGCATAGTCTCAAGAAAGGTACAGAAATGGCCCAGTCATAGAGAGGGAATAGAACAAAAACCTGTACAGAAAGAGAAAACTTTCATGGAAAAATACCAAGGAAAAAATGCTAGGGAAGACTTTCTGTTCTGTGCTCAGCTTTTGTTCATAGTTCGTGAGCTGTGACACACAACCTAGAATTCGTGTGAGCAGATGAGCGAGTGAGAGCGGCAGAGCCCTGTGGGTCAGAAACACTGGACCTTCAAATTTCCTCTTTAGTCCCAAAGTCGGTGAAGAAGAAGTATCTCCTTACCCACCCCCCCGCAATGTAATAGAGTTTACAGCCCTAAAGGACATAAATGGATTATGGAACTAAATTTGATAATGTCTATGAGGTGGGCATAAAAATGACAGTACATGAGAGTGATTCGCTTTTCTGGTTAAGGATAATGAAGTGCGTCCAAGCATGACTTAGATTAAATCGTGTTTTTAATCCTCAAGCACATCAGTTAATTGTATTTATCAGATCAGCAAATCCACAGAAATAAAATCTGTCAAAGGCTTTTAAATACAAAAACACCATTTCAGGCTCTAGAAGACCCTGAACTCTGACACTAGGGTTAGGACACAGGAAAATTATCAAAAAGTGCCTGACTTCTGTATTTGCGATGTACCTTTAATAACTGCTCTAGTCTGGCTTTTTTATTCTTATGCTTCTATTATCATGATCTCACGGGCCTTTGCAAAAGAATGAAAGCTTAAAAGCACTGAGATCACTTCAGAGATTTTGTATTAAAATATTTGTCATAGTTAATCTTTTTGTTTATTTCCTTAATATCTTACAGTTGGTAAGATAAAATGTTAATGAAAAGAAGTGTATTTTACACTTAGCAAGCTATACCACCAGAATGCTGTCAAGAATTTTCCATTTTGTGTCAGTAGGCTTTTTTTAAAAAACAGTGGTCTCAGTAAGATTGGCTACGTATTATACTCTAATTAACACTATCTGTTACTAGAGGCAGTGAGATTTGAAGGGGCATTTTGAATATATGACAATATTTTCTGCTGGAAACCACAAGGCCTTTTAAAAGTTCATCTTTTACAAACTGAATACTGAAAAAGTAATGTGTTGAGAAGTGATCAACAGGAGGAACTGAAGCAAAAGTAGAATTTCTCTGGTGTTAGTTTCATACAGGATATATTTTACCAGCAGGACGTAAAACTCCCTGTTAAATCCGTTGTATGACAAGAATTTGTTCAGAGAGTGAAAATGGAAGTCTTTGAAACAGATATATAGCAAATCAGAATGCACTGTACTCTCTATGTTTGTTTCTAATTGTGATTTTTGGAGAATAAAACCCCTTACAGGAAAGAACTCCCATTATCTACATAAGACTTACTTAATATAATTCACCATTAAACACTAAGAGACAGAATGCTTCTGTACAAACCTTAACTCTTCAGAAACTTTCATCTGACCTTTATTTTATTTACCTACTTATGTCAAATAGTTTGAACAGTGATCAGATTTCTTACATTTATATTTAAAAACATAAATTCTTTTAAAGAACTATTGCAATCTTCTCTTTAGCAGGAGATTTCTGCTGTTCATGGCATATTATGCCAGTTAGCATTTTGGAGCCATGTAATAACCATTCCTCTTTCCAGCCACCAAACTGTTATTCTTCTGGTATAATGAGGATTCAGGAATGTAAGCCTGTGGACCTTAAACCAATGATACAGAAACCCATCACTTGGAAATCAATGATGAATGCATGCATGTGGTTTACAGTTAAGAAGAGTCTGCATTTAAACCAGCTCTTTAAACCGTATCCTTTTAACTCAAGAGGGCTGTGGCCTGCTCTGAGGCAGCTGTCCCACCTTCAGAAAAATCGACTGAAGAGAATAGCCTCATTTACATTCAGAGGCAAAAAAAAATATGTATAAGACTTCTAATGTACAAATTAAACCTTTCTTCATGCTATACTTTAAAATTACACTTTGCCTGGACAATTATCAATTTAGATGTGACTGTATGCAGAACATTGCATTTCACTATCCACTTGAAAGCGCAAAAATTATATGTCATGTATGAATGGATTTCCTGATTATAGATTATAAGAAAATGAAAACCAGATGGATTTTAGAGCAAGTTGGCTTTACATTTTTATTTGGTTAAAAGCCATATTTCTGCAGGAATAGAATATTTTTAAACAGTACGAATATATTCTGTAGTGCATAATGAAAATAAAAACAGTGGATGCACAAGTTTTAAAGGGCATATGTCAGAATTTGCAAATTTACAGCATTTTCAATTCAGTAAGTTTTCTGAGAAAATTGTATTTCCTTGTATTGTTTGTTATACTGACTTGAAAGAGTAAAAATATTTTACACAGAAAAGAGCTTGTTTCTGGAGAGAGTTAGTGGAGCAGCACGTGTCAAGAGATTCAGTGCCAGATTTTGCATTTGGACTAATGGCAGAATATAAGGACAAGTTCCTTCTTAGCACAGAAGGCTCTTCTTGGGCATGCTCCCACACTGTGCATTTAGGCACAGGTGCCATTGACTTCAGAAGGAATTCCATCCAAGTAGAAATTGCATGATTAATCCCTGTAATATCACTTCTTAAAAACATCCAGAAAACGTACTTTTGTGCACCAGGAGTTATTAATTCAAGAAGAATTATTAAAAAGAAAAAATCCATTTACTCATGAAAAGCTACAAGTTTAACTATATTACAAATTCACGAAATACTATCTTAAATGGTCCCCTCCATATTTTAAGAATTTAAGAATACCAGAAGGGTACAAGTTTACTCAGGACAGAACAGAGAGCAAAGTTTACTTCTCTCCTTCCATCCCCCATTAGGAACACCTGCACCTTATAAAGAATTATGGCCACTGGTTTACAGGCATTGCCAACTGGCTGCAATTCTTGACATTCTCAGAGTTAGGTCAATAATTTTGTACTGAGCATTTAAGCTAGGAAACTTTCCACTTGTTAAGGTAACACAAATGAGGAAAGAATAATTTTTTTCCATATCTCTCAACATTCTTGAACAGCATTGTCATAATTCCAAGCCCTTAAGGCTTGAAACAATTAGAAAACGTTTGTATTTTGATTTCTTGAACTTTTGAAACTGTCATGTTCCTACTTTTTCTTTTTTTTTTTTATATTAGTGATTTCAAAGATATAAAAATATCACCGTCCCTGGAGGTTTTTAAACTGAGAGTGGACATGGCACTTAGTGCCATGATCTAGTAAACGGACTGGAGTGGGACCAAGGGTGGGACTTGATGATCTCTGAGGTCTTTTCCAACCCAATCGATTCTATGATTCTATGATACTGAATGAAAAATCCTCTGTGGTAGTCCTACAAGCACAAAGAATAAGACATACAATTATACATCCTTCTCTTTTCTTTACTCTAGTGCTTTTCACTGACCATATGTATTGAGAACTTAGGAGATTTTTTAGGAATTTGGGATGTTTACCTACATTAATTTTAATAGGAAAAGAACATTCAAATTCTTGAAGGAGTTTTAATAAATATCAATGCTCTTTTCAAGTTTCCAACAAGTGTATCCTCTTACTTGTGAAAATTTTCATATTTCTTCCAAAAAAATTTCAATTTCATAGAGGATTTCTGCTTCTTACTGGGTTATGTTAAATGCATATATATGACATATATATGACATTTTGATTGACTACCAAGCCTCTCATAAAAAATGTTAAATGTAGAATTAATCTATATATACATGAGAACAAACTATGCCACAAATCAACTCCAAAATATATGTATATACAAAAAAATCAATGCAGTAGTAGAAGTTTTGCTAAATATATACCCAGTTTTGCACTCTTCACTCAGTTCATTTTCCCACTTTCTGAAGGATTGCTAATTGTTCCTACCAGTAATTAAATGGCAACTTTCTCTCTTTTCTCTCTTACATCTTTTTTTT
>VZRE01006975.1:0-37791 GCA_013396775.1 Cephalopterus ornatus | reverse complement strand
CTGTGCCCCATCCCGCTTTGCGGCGGCTCGGTACCCCTTACTCAGAAATTCCGCGCATGGGGAAGTCGAGCTCGGTCCCCGGCGCGGACAGCTCGCAGAGCCCCGTCCCTCAGCCGGGCTCTCCAGCGCTGCCTTCTTGTGATGCTCCTCTCTTGATTTTTAAGTTTCTTGTCTCTCTCCTCCACGCTCGCCCCAACTTTTTATTTTTGTTTTCTCGCTTTCCTGCCGAGCGAGGCAAATTTAGGTTTATATAAGGGATCTTGTGTTTTTGTTAAAACTGGCTTGAAAAGCGCTCTTTGATTTTTTTTTGTTGTTTTTTTTTTTTTTTTTTTTGGTTGGTTGGTTTGGGGTTTTTTTTGGGGTTGCATCCCTCTCCTTGTAGGGCAAACTTGCATCAGGAGTCGCCATCCTTCACAGTTTTTTCTTGGCGCAAATGAATTTAGCCGGAGCCGGCTCCTTCACGTGGACTTGCCTTTTTGAAGCCTTTTCGCTGTTAAAAGCAGCAAATCGTTTGTGTAACGACTAAACACCCTTTCAGGAGTCTCTTTTGTGAAGGGACCTGGTTTTGTCTTTATTGCCTTCCCTTGGTGAAGGGCTTTGTTTCATTTCGGTGGGAATTGGCAAGCTCTTGGGGCAGAGGGTATCCAGCTTTCTTTCTGGGTTCTCCCTGGCAGGAAGGAGGGACTTTAACAAGTGGACATAAAACAACACAAGAAAGATCATGTACATCTTCTGCGACAGCTAGGAGAGTACCCTTGGCAGGGAAATAAGTGAGGGAAATGGAAAAGTAGGTTGGCAGCAGATAGGGAACGCACAGGGCTTCAGACAGACTGCAGTCCGTATCTTCTTGCTGGTGGACAGAACTATATTTAGGGGTGTACACCCATATCCAAGCAGTGTGCCTCCTCGTGTGCTTTACAGTCAGTAGGCTAAAATGAACACAATACAGAGAAATGTGAAGCACATGCAATTCCCTAGAGCAAGCTGGTTTAGAAATGTTTAGGTTTGTAATGCATCCCTTTCCATTTCCAGTGAGTGGGCAGGTGCAGGGTCCCCATTCAGCAGAGATGCCCTACTTCTTTTGCCCATTTGGCATTCCGCATTAAAGCTGCTAATTTAAGGACCTTTGCCTGGAGGCTAAAACTTTTTTGTAATTGATTTTTTTTTTTTTAAATTCTCACGGCTGTATTTAGCACATTATAATGCAGAGTAATTCCACTGTACCCATCTTTGATGTGATGGGAGTGCCCACATATGTATTCACAGATATAAGGCTAATCTGATTGAATCTTAGGGAGTCTTTTAATTGAAACAGAAAGTACACTTTGACACAATGACTAGTGTGGGACAAAAGATATTTGGAGACAAATATCTACTTTTTTTTTAATAGTTTGTTGGTTTGGGGGTTTTTTTTGAGTACCAACCTTATGGAAAAGCTAAAGGGAACAGTATTAACAGGCATTTCACTTCAGTGACCCAGAGCTACTGAAAAGGGGTTCAGTCACATTTATTCTTTTATAATTTCTATCATTATTTTTCTAATCACTGTGAAGGATGCAACAGAAAGGTACAAATTACCTCTTTGATCAGCTAGGAAATGCAGGAAAGCAAGGGGATAAAGCTGTCTGAAGGGTTAACCGTGAAAATTACAGGCACAACAGGCAACCTGTGATTCCTCTTGCTAACAAGAATTGTAACCTCCAGCATGAACCTCTGCAATCCTAAGACTTCCCTTTCACCTGGGTTCAGCTGCTGGGGAAGAGGTGTTTATTCTGAGCCATGTGTTCACAGGCAGGCACACATGAATGAGTTTTCCCTGTGAAATGTGGTGGTTGGAAAGCTCAGTTATGGGTGTGGAGAAGGAGCTTTTTCTTCAGTTACCTGTTCCCTTGACTGTTTCTGGGGTCACTAATGAGCTGTATGCATGGTCTCGGGGACACCGCTGGTAGTAACACAGGGAATGCCTTGTGGACCTGGCAAAGTTAATGGAAGTCCCTTGGCAAGCTTTGCCAGCAAGATGTGCCTTTATGTGTGGGAGGTTACATTTGGAGAGAGCCAGGAGCCTGATTTTCAGTCGAGGCAGCGCTTGCAGGCTGGTTGCTTTTTCTTTTCCTTGATAAAAGAAATTCTCTGTCTTCATGGATTCTGGCTTGACAGCTCTGTAGTAAATCCTGATCTCTCCTTCAGGAATTGATAGATATATGAGTGTAAGCTATACTTGTTTTTTCCAAGCATGAAGAGAACAGCTTCAGAACACATTGTGTGCAGATGAAATCTGGTAGTAATTCCTGTCATGAAAGTGGTGGTAACTCTACCTGAGAGGAAGTTTTTTCACTTCGTTGCCCTGCCGGGAACAATTCTCTAGATCTGCAGTCGCTTAATCCTAAAAGAGGTCTGATAAACTGAAGTCTGCTCCCTGGGAGAGGGCAGTTGAAATGTAGGAGGACCAGACAGGAGCTCTGAATTCTCATCCTACATCCCACCATCCTGTGCTGGCTCCTACTCTTCCAGCATGTCACTGACACGGGCACGGGGGCATGTAGGTCCCAAACTGCCAGCAGCAATGTGAGGTACAGTCTGCCTGCAAGCACTTTTGTACATTTATTGTCTTATGAAATAGTAGGTCTGTCTTCTTTGTAATAGCTTTTTTCTGAGTCAAAGCTGGTTTCAGCAGTGATGGCTTGGGGAGGTGGGAACCAAGCCTAGTTAGTATTGTAAAGCCAGCACGAGAGAAACATTGGCATTAGGGATGCTTTTTGCTCAGAGGTTAAAAAAGCACGACTGCGGAGCAAAAGGTGAGCCACGGAACTGCACATCAGTGAAGGATTATGTTTAAGGCAGCTCTTTTGTTGTGGCTTTCCCTAGTGCCGTACAAAAGACAGAACCTTTTTAACAAAGCAAAATCAGGAAAAGCTTTACTGGGAGTTGTAGTGTAGTTATGAGGGTCATGATCAAAAAGGAGCATGCTTTGACATGAAATGCCATGGGATACTTCTGAGAGCTTTCAATGAGGAAATTCTAATCTCTGTCCAAAGTCCTTCTTCCTAGCATGTATAGGAATGAATACTTTATATCTGATATGGAGTGAGCTGGGCCCAGTAGAACAAGGCCAAGTGTGTTTCATGGAAATGAGGAAAAAACCCCAAGAACCCAGTTTACAGTAGAGTTTTTCTGGCAAATGTCACCGTCTGTAATAAATCTGGAATCCTTTAGTGCTGTTTATAATTATCTTTTTTCCTAAGACCTATGATGGAATGTGGATGTATAGGTTAGTTTTCTGATTGGCAAAACTATGCCCTCAAAGTCAAACTGGGCAGGGTCTGAGCAAGGTGGAGAGCATGTTTTGTCTTTCTGCTGCTACAGTATGTTCATCTTTGGCTCTCTTGAGCATTTTGTTAGGAAAGGCTGCAGGGAAAGAACCAGTTTGTTCAGCAATTGTAAAATTCTTCAGAGTACTAAGCAGGGCTGCAGCAATGATGAAGAAAGTATCTCCAGGAGTGGAGAAGTGGCCTTTAAGTTATTCCCAACTCTTTCTGCTTGAGCATATAGTGGTGGTCAGGTGAAAATCCATGCTTTTATTTTAATACCTGTGGTTCTGGCATATTATATTTTGTTATAAATATTTTGGGATCCAGACCTCAAAAGTAATTTTGTATTTTCTGCTAAGATATGATCTGTTCAGCTGGACATGTACATCTGCATCTTGTGATCAAAAACAACAGTCTGCTTTCTGAAAATATCCGTTTTCAGTTGAAAGTCAACCTACATTCAGAAAAAATGCCATTGAAAAGCCTGAAATCCCAACTACTACATTTAAGATGTTTTACAGATGTTTCTACATGAATCATCATAACTTCCATTTTTTACTACAGGCTGTTCTTTTTGGAGTGACTCTCTTACAGTTTCTGGTGCGTTTGTGTTTTATCTTATTCCTGAATGCAAGTTAGTGGAATATTGTGACTGATGCCTAGCAACTGTCGATTGCACATTTTTAAACTTCCAGAAAGAAAACCTTAGATAAAGCTGGCATTCCACCTTCATAGAGAGATTTTTAAAACAGGATTTACCTAAGCACTAGAAACTGAAGATAGACAGCTAAGTTCCACTTCCCTTAACTCTTCACATAATTCATGTGTTTCTATGTCTCAGGCATTTTCTCTGCTCTTTCTGTGTTTTGTGTAGTTGGCCAAAAGCCACCACTTCCTTGATCCATGTATGGATATGTGTGCAACTTGGAAGAATAACAGTTAGAGATCCACTCTGCTGTTGATTCTACAGACTGAAACCTTTGAGGGTGAGGGGTGAGCAGCTTAAGGAGTATGAAGAAAAGGAGTAAAGGTCTTCAACATCTGCGAGAAAGTGACCTTGCTGCATTCAGAAATGTACTGAGTTTTAGAGATTCCTTTGCTTGTATTTCGTTCAGACACCTAAACTAAGATGCATGTAAAATTAAAATGCCCACATCTAAAACTATGTTCTTCCTCCCTGCCACCTGTAGGCCTCTGGTCATCGATGCCCAAAATTTCGTAGTGAGGTTTGCTAGGTGTCTAGAGCATGCAAGTGTGGCATGCTCCACTGTCTGTCTGAGTGCAAGGAGAGGATTTGCAGACTGGGCCGCCTTTGAGAAATCCATGCTCTAAGGTGTGATCTGAATATAGCCTTGCAGCATGGAGTTTAAAGTATATCAGAGCCCTAATTGTCATTTCTGAAGGGTGAAAAAAAAAAACCAACAACCCAAACTTTAGTAGCTTAGCAGTTAGCCCTGTTGCCCACTGAGTTGTGGACCAGAATTCAATTTGCTGTAGCTGTTGCCTGCACAAGAATACCCTGAATGTGATGGTAGAGTTGAAGCTGGAAAGGAGGTAGGAGCAGAGAGAGCTCAACCTGTTCTACTGAAGTTGAAGCAGTCTTTAGCTCAAGATTCAGACTGAAAGCATTTTCTTGCGTCCCTGCTCTTCCCTTTCCCAAAAGGTATGCATGAAGGTGGCAGATATTCTAATGGCTTTTAACAGCCATTGCAGTGGCCTAAAAAAATATTTCCTTGTTATTAAAATTAGAACAGAAATACTTGCAGGCATTGCATGTCACACAGGCTTCAGTTTTCCTGTGATCATCTTTGTAAAATATTTTGAGCAACTCAAAAAATGCATCACAGAAGAGGTGAATATTTGTATTTTTTCCGGCTTTGACTAGGGAAGGGTTAGTGTTCCTTCAATAACATTTACATAACTATCCTAATCTTTATACATTGTATTTGTGTAAAGCTAACTTCTGTGTATTTTGAATGGATACATTTATGCAAAAAGATTTAAAACTAGTATAAGTGAATCTGTTTATCTTTAAAAACATGAAAATCTTTTGTTGTATCTCTTGGAGCTGGTTGGAAAAATCAAATCTTTTGATACAGTCTTAAAAATAACATTCAGTAGTCTAGACAGAATTAAATATTAGCTGGCAGTCATTAGTTATCTTCTTCAGAATAAAAAAATGATCCAAATATGAGTTAGCAGTGCATTAAACACCTTTCTAGGGTATAAATGATTTAGGAGTACATGACAGATTTTAAATGCACACTGACATTCTTCTTCCACGTAGACATGTAATTCCTGTGCTAAAGAGACTGGATTAGAAAAGACTGGCAGAGAATGAAATAGCTTAAAAATGAGAGGAAACAGTGACCAAAAAAGAGAGCTATTTGAAACATGTTATCCGAGTGAGGGACTGTGGGTTGCGAAGTACTGTCTGTTTCTGCACTGACGGCAGTGGTCTTACATGTGAAACTGATACTGTTACTCTGAAATTAATTAGAGAGGGTCAGCAGCTCTTCCAAGGTGCAGTGAACACAACCTTGTAGGATGACAGAGAGTAGGATGAGAAAAAGAACTAGTAAGTAGAAGGGCCCAGAAGTAACATGAGTAGCAAATGTTTTGGAAGTCATCCCAGTCCTGAGAAATTGGATCCTAACTGCTTTAGTTAAATTTGGTACTGTTTTCTTCCGTAGGGAAGCAATATCGACATTTGTGCCCAAGGATTGCTGGTATAATTTAAAAGCATTAATCATTGTACCCTATATATAAAATGTTGCTGGAAAGAAGAGGGGAATTAATGCTGTATCCTCCCTTTGCAGTGTAGATTGTGTACAAGTCAGCAGAGGAGGTTGAAAACAGAGGTTTGGAGAGAAAGCTTTCTAATAGTGAGGATGGCGAAGCACTAAATCAGATCACCTGTGAGGGTTGTGGAGCAGGCTAGTCCAATGATTGAAAATTTTTTTGACTTGTAGACCCTTTCTACAAGTTTTCCCATGGACAGTACCCTTTACAGTCAAGTTTACCAACAACCACCTTGCTTTTTGAAGTTCTTGTCCCTTAAGTGTCACAGTCCCTGAACCATAAAACTCACTGGCACAGGTTTTCTATGCCTCAGCCCCTCCTTTGAAGGTGGTAAGTAGGGGCAGAAGCTCCATCCAATGCCTCAGTAAACGGGCACAGCATTGCTGCTGCTGATCTGTCTGTCTGACTCGTAGTACTCTCATATGAGTTTCATTGAAGCAGAATCTGGCTTCAGATGACCTATGAGTAACGCAGAAAACTGCCAGGGAACCTGGCTGTGCTTATGTTTTTTTAACCCATAAAATTTTCTGCTGTGAAGGGTTGTAGTGAAGGAACTCTAGGTCCTGTCTCTGGTAATAATAATAATAGAAAATAGGAATTTTTTATAGAAATCTGCCCTAGTGTCGCTGGGATGGGCAGGGGGGTGGAGTGGGATGGGATGGTGAGCCTGGGTGCTAACCTGTAGCCTGACCAGTATAGATCACAAATCACAGAGAGGCTGAAATGATAGGGGAGAAAAAAAGCTTACTATGTGTAGCAGCAGGTTTGCATTTGCAAAGAGCTTTAAATCCCAAGTAAAAACACATCAACATCATGCTGCAAAAACACTAGGATGGTTGTGCCAGTCTGGAAGCCTTTTCACTATAGGAAGTACCTCCATGTTTCCTTCTCCCTGTCTGTCATTTGTCTTCATTCCACCTGGGCTTTTATATTTTGTTACTGGTTTGGTATCTTCTCTATCCATCAGTCTGGCACATCCCATTAAGCAGCTTTTCTTGATTGACTAATGAGATGCTGTATTTGGCAATACTTTTATCACTGCCTTTTATTACTTATCTACATTTTCTGTATTTTCGCTTGCTATTCTTTAGTGGTTACTCTGTTTTAACTGTATTTACTGTTATATGCCCATCACCTCACTGGGATTTTGTAGGTCAGTTGTTACTCATCTCTCCTGTCATTTCCTTGCTCAGTCCTTCCCAATTGTGTCCCTCCTACTACTTCATTCAGGTTTTTTCTACCATTTTCCCCATCCAGTACATCACTCTCCTCCTATGCCCAAGACCTCCTTTCAAATAATCAAAAAGTAAATAGAGGATAAAAGCATTTCCACAGGGAGATTCATCCTACCTTAAGATAGCTGTCTAAGCCAGGCAGGATGAATCATGTCAGTGGGATCCTATCTCTGTGCATTAACTACAGAAGTCTAACTAGGACAGACCAGATGCTTAACTTATAGAGAATCAAGTGTAAGTAAGATGAATACCATTCATGTAAATTGCTAGGACTTAAAATACTGAGTATTAAGATAACGTGTGCTACTGCTGTCATTACAATGACAGAAGGGTAATTTAGGAAGCTGTTTGTAAGTCATAGGGTTTTGGCAGTTGTTCAGCCCACAGCACTAAGACTATTTAGAATTAGATTATTTAGACATTTTTGAATCACCTTTTTGTGTCCCAGTGATTAGCAGTATAAAATTCCAGGTGCAAAGCTGGCCTTTTAATCCAAATAATAGCTTTTTCCCCATCATACATAAATACAGCCTTCACATAGCAGTATGTTAACTGCAGTAATGCTATTCTCAGAAGATTAAAAGAAATATTCCTACTTTCATCTGCCTAGCATTTTCTGAGGCTGTGAGGTATCACAGAATTAGCATAAATACTGGTCTAGATGTGCTTTTTCAGCTTTTACTTAAAGGGATTGCCGTATTTTTGACACCTGCTTATTTCATTCTCCAAAAATGTAACTTGTGAGAATAAAGAAAGCAACCCAAGGACAAAATGTAGAGCTTCTTCCTTCTGTTGTGGGGTGGCTTTACAGACATAACTCTCAGACACCAAGATAGAACCAAGACTGTACCAATTCAAAACATCTTGGGTTTTGTGAGGTCAGCGATATACTTTTCATTGACAAGATTTTCCTACACACTGTGTATGGTAGCGTATTAATGTAAATCTGTCTGGTTCTGCCAGCATAGCTGCTGAGGCTGCTATTTACCCAGTTCAGAAGTCCTGTGTAAGCTGGCCCGTTGTGCAGTACAGCTGCCCAGACTTCTAGTATGTGCTCAGGCAGGGCATGGGTGCACCATGCATCAGCCTCTCTCTCATAGTTAGAGTGTGTCTGCCCTCGTCCTGTGGCATTTCATGTTTCCTGTGTGTGCAATTGGCACAGGGTGGCTAAAGTGCTGCAATTCTGTACATTAATAATTTGTTTGGGTACCCATATCCTCCAGGAGGTATTAATGGCAACATGTGTGTTCATCCTGCGGTTATGGCTGGTGTAGCACAGTTGGGTGTATGTGGCTTGCTGGTGCTCTTGGAAGCCTATTGGGAACTTACCTGTGTAGACATGCCCAAAAGGATGATGCCCTGTGTCCATGTCTGATATGTTTGGATGTCAATAAAAACATACTGTTGGCAAAATATGCAAAAGGGATGTATCATTAAAACCAGAGTAAAAGATCTTTCTGAGAAGGTTTGGCTGATGTCCACACCCGAATAGTTAACTGCTAAGTCTGCTTTTCCTGCATGGAGGAGTACGAGAGATTGGAAAATTTAAAGCAAGCAGGGAGAACAGTTACAGATAAACATGATTAGCAATAACCTATAGAGAGATTCATGGTAGTGTCTCACTGACAATTAAACAGTCAGTGGTTTGGACACAATCCTTATCACAAGAAATCCCTGTATTGCCAACTGTACACATACCTGGCTCTTACACACTATGGGCTGCTGCTGCTGAGAGATGGTCTGACTTGCTGCAACAGCTAGTAGGGTGGAGGTGACGAGATTCTGCTAAACAAATTTGAAGATACATGAGTGATTGGAGGGAGAGAAGGTACATACCTCTCTTCTGTGTGTCCATAAATATTTGTGGATTTTCAAATGTATATTTTATGCCTTCCCTGTGTGAAAGTTCTAAGAATCTGCTAATGTATCCAGCTTGGAAATGTGAATCACACTGATGTGATGTCTTTGTTTTTTCTGGTGCAACTCCTATGAGTCTAGATGATATGCATGATAAATCTTTCACCTTGGCAGAGAGAGAGAGAATTGTTTAATATTTAACCAAGGTTGTCTTTTATTTCAACATCCATCGATAGGGGACTGCAGTAACAAATATGTAAAACTGTATTTGTTTTTGCTAAGAGGAGTGCTTGGAAGGAGAAAGGGATAACCTTTCCCCAAGGAATAGGCTTCAATTACAACAAAAGACGAGACTGTTTTTAGAATAGATCAAATTAAGCCCACATTACACTGAAATAGTTTAATACTTGTTTAAATAGCACCATATTTAAAACACAGTAGTTGAAACAGTGGCTTTTGAATCAGTGTTGTTAAATTGTGCAAGTTGCTGTGTCTGTTGCACTCGTCTGCTCAAGTTCTCACACCAGACTATCTGATTTTCCCATGGGGAGCAGTGTGTCAGAGTTCATGTCATACTATCTCCTGTTTACAGATGAAAATGGTCCAGTGAACCAGTTATCTGAACTCACTGAATCACAGATTCTTTAAGGTTGGAAAAGACTTCCAAGATTGAGTCCAACCTTTGAGTGAACAGCACTGTATCAATTAGATCATAGCACTAAGTGGCATATCCAGTTGTTTCTTGAACACTTCTGGGGATAGTGACCCTACCACTTCCCTGGGCAGCCTGTTCCAATGTCTGACAACCTTTTCAGTGAAGAAGTTCTTCTTCCTGATGTCCAAACTGAACCTCCCCTGGCATAGCTTGAGGACATTTCCTCTTGTCCTGTCACTGGCTGCATGGGAGAAGAGGCCAAGACCCATCTGGCTACAACCTCCTTTCAGGTAGTTGTAGAGAGTGATAAGGTCTCTCTGAAGCCTCCTTGTTTTTCCAGGCTAAACATCCCCAGCTCCCTCAGCTGCTCCTCGTATCACTTACTCTCCAGATCCTTCCCCAGCTTCATTGCCCTCCTCTGCACATGCTCCAGCACCTCAGTGTCTCTCCTGAAGTGACTCCCAGTCATGCACCCTTCTTGCTAAAGAATTAATTTTTAGTATCTGTAGATTCCTCAAGGTCAGATGAGGACCATGTTTCTAGAACTGCATTTAGTTACATTTACACCACTGGGAAAAATTCCTGTTACTGATCGTAAGCATCCTGCGTGGCCTGCTTTTTCATCCTTCTTCGAAATTTAGCAGAGCTTTTAAAAGGAAAATGTAGAATTAAAAATGGTTTAACCCAAATAATCTTTTTTTTTTTTTTTTTTGGTGACCATCTAATAAATCTGAGCTGCATCTCAGCTCTGTACAAATCTGGTATGTTGCAGGTAGGAAAGAGCTGTGTATCATAATTTCCTGTACTCAATGCATTTTTTACCAGTCTCAAACTAATTGTACTTGTCTTAGTGATGTGTGTATTTGTTAATCATTATTAAATTTTCTCTCACTGGGTTTGTAAAGTATCTCAGCAATCTGTAGAAATAAGCCTACTGACAGAATGCTGTAGTCTTGCAGATAAAAAAGATCTACTACACCTTTGAAAACCCAAACAAGAAAAACCCCCAAACCTGTTTTTTCACAGCTTTCAAAAAAATTTTGCTATAAAAGAAATTATGAATAGAGTGTTTAAAGTAGAATTGAGTAGCCTATGGGCTAAAGAGCTGGAGAATTCACAGAAAATGAGTGGGCACGTGCAGCTTCCAAATACTTACTCTGTTGGGCTGAAATCTGTAAGCTAGAATTGCCTTTGAATACCTAGTCTTGCTGATTAATGTGTAGGCTTCCTACCAACACTTACAAAAGAAGCCTGAAAGGAACACGGGCAGGCACTGAGTGATGCTGTGCTCCCTCTCGCAGATGCGCACAACGCGCAAGGTGTCCGTGTGGCCCGTGGGACTGGTCGGGGGACGGCGGTACGAGCGCCCAGTCGTGGAGAACGGCAAAGTTGTTGGCTGGTACACGGGCTGGAGAGCTGACAGGCCCTTTGCTATTGACATGGCAGGTAAGGATCAATTTAAATGATGCATGAATGTTTTTCATAATAACTGATTTTCTTAATGTAAGCAGCTTTTAAAACTTCCCCAGTGTCAGCACTGTATGCAGCCCTTTGGCACTAAATATCCTGGAAGTCTTAGCTTGCACATCTTGTCTAATTAAGTTGCTGCTTGGTGATATCTGAACTTACCTTCATTGGTTTTTAATTTTATGTGGCAACTTGGCTTTTATGTTGTATGAATTGTTTGTCTGAAACAAGTTAATTGTAAGTTAATTAATCCGAGTAATTTTTGAAGGAGCACCTGCCTGTCATTGTGTCATCAATCTAAACCAGGCAGAATAAATGCAGACCCTTCTTAGACCTCATGTTGTAAAATGTTACTGTATCATGAAATTATTCATTTTGTATTAGTTATTTGGAATGACAGTGATAACTGTAGATGGATATAGTTTGAAACACTGGGCTTAGGTGAAAAATCACTGACAGCTATCGTCTAGTAGATGAAGGCAGAAAAGCTTCAAAATGGATGTAATCAATCTTCTGCAGTGAAGTTTGCACACTACACAGCTCTGTCTTGCTGTCAGTCCATGCTTAGACAATCTTTGGAATATATTCACAACTGCCACATGAATCACCACTGTGCAGAAGTCCAATTTCTGATGTAGCAGCAGCTGATTTCATAGCAAGTGATATGATATTTGCACTTAGGCATCTTCTGTATTAAGGAGGGAAGGGGAAAAGTAGGAATACAAAAGCAAGAACAGGAGAGAAATAGCCACTTTTTTTTTCCTCTGGCACACTTACGTTTTAGAAGAGGGAAAAGAACAGTGCTTTCTCACTTCAGCAGAATATATTAATTGCAATGTCTGATGAAAAATACGTACAGTATATAGAGTCGTATTGATTAAAAAGAATAAAGTACTAATCATTTTTAACACCTCAAAGATAGAAACACTGGCAGGTGAATTTTTCTGCCCTGTAGGGGCATTTCAAGACAATAATACCACCTGGCATAAAAATTAATATTTGGGTGTTCAGGTAGAGGCGTTCCTCAGGGGAGATGTAGGTATGCCAGTGCCCAAACCCATACCGCGTGTCGAGGACTGCAGCTGTGCATTTTAACAGTCTGCCTGTGGATTCCTAGATACCTATCCATACTGTGCTGTGGAAGGGATTACTGATGGGCATTATTTAGGTGAGAGCATGGTTCATAATTCATTAGCAGCAGGCAAAAAGCCTTTACACAACAATGGCCAAGGGACTCTAACTCAGATAGGAAGAGATACATGGGAAGTTCTTAAGCTGTGGTTTACTTTGCAGTTTCTGGCTGAATTGCTGGCATGAGGGAAAAGCAGCTCCATTAGGAGCACTACCTTCTCGTTCTTTCATAAAAGTCACAAAAGAGAGGGTTATAGAGACAAAGAAACATTGATACTACAGGAAGTTACTGCAGATCCACAAACAAGGAGTTTCTACTTTGCAAGACAACTTTTTATTAGTCTTCAAAAATACTGATGAAATTAAATTACATTTTTAATTTCAGCAAGGAGAGAAATGGATGCTGTGTAGAGTGCTAAAAAAATTATGTGAAAGTTGCATCTTCAGTCCCCTCAGGAATACAGTGGAAGGGCACTAACAGAACAGAACTGCAAATCCAGAACTGCATAGGTGTCTGAGCAGGTGCAGTCTACAGGACAAATGTCAACACTCAGGTTTCCTACCCATGCCCTTTGCTGCTGACTTCCAAACACACCCCTGCAGACTTGGGAGACTTGCTAAAAAACCTAAGTCCATGCTGTGGTCCATCACTGGCATTTCTCCATCTGCTGCACCAAACACACAAGCAATTTAGGTTATACTGCGTACTGCACACAAGGAAATTCAAGGACCTCTTTTGAAAATATTGCCATGAAAAAAGTATAGGTGCATATATTAAACTGCTCAGCTGTCTACAGTTAATGTTCTGATACCCAATGCACTGGTAAGGAGGCTCCCTTTGGTTTACTGAACTATCTTTTCATAGTGATTTTCACAAGAATTTGATCATGAGTCAGGGTGTGAACACAAGACTGCTTAAAAGGTTTGGGATCACTGATTTATCTTGTGGCTGTTCAGATGAAGCACATCCTTGCTTTTAAGCACACAAAACTTCTTATTCTAGGCTTCAAAATACAGGGTCAAATTCAAATTACTGCAAGTGAAGACAGGTCCTGCTGATTTCACTGGGCTCAGCTCAAAGACCCTAAGGTAGCCAACCTCCCCAGATTCTTTGAAACACTCACACATCGCAGTCACATTAGATCGGTTCATTAAGCACTGGTTATTTATTTTGAGAAATTTGTGGCTGACACTGCTATTCTCCAATGCTAATGTGCATTCAGAAAGCAGAGTAGCTGTTTCCTGTGCTGCTTCTTGACTGGCAACCAACACACCATATGAATTAGTTCAGGTGTTTTCTAAGTTCTGCTTCAGTTTTAACTGTAGCTGAGTTCTAGAGTTTGACACAAACTTCCTTACCCTCAGGGAAGAGAAGTGAGAAAGAATGTTGAAAGCAAAAAGGTGACACTGATTCTGAATTAGGCAGTGTGTTATTTAGTATGGACCTGATTTAAAGTCTTCTATATTAAATACTGCTGTTTTAAATTTGGCTTGTTACCAGTGCCAGAATTTTGGACCACCCATGAAAACATGTTACATCATGATTCTCCTACTGTCAGGATTGTTCAAGAAGGCAGACACATGCTTTACATTAGCATTCCAGGAGATACTTCAGTCACAAAGATTAGTACATGCCTGTAAATGACTAAGCAAGCAGATTTTGGATGTGTGGTCCAGAGCTCATCCACTGTGCCTGAAGTGCCTCTGCTAGGGCCTGAGCAAATGCATTTTGTTTTTTAATTTTCATTTTGCTATAGTTATGAGTTCTTCAGTACATCTCATCTTTCTTAGGGTTCCCTGAGCAAAAAGCTAGTCTATTCATGACACCACAAAACATGGCATATTTTGACTGAATCTGAAAGAGCCACTGCTGGAAGGCACAAGTACAAACAAAAAAATTTTCAGTGGCTATGGCAGACAGCATGCTCAAAAAAAATCAAACCCCCCTCCATGAAAGGGTAAATACTATTTTAAACATTGAGTTTACAATCAAGAGCCTTACATGGTGAATTAACTGTGAGCAGATGCCTTTGTTCTGAACTGCAGAAACCCCTGGTTAGGCATCTCTGCCTTATTGCAACCCAAACTGTGTGTCACAGGGAGAACAGAGCCCAAGCCATGGCCTGTCCAGAAAGGCAAGGGTGGTACCTTAAATCATGTGGACACCAGTAGGTCTGTTTCTACATTAGCACTGAGCATTAGCATTTATACACTCCAGAAATGACAAACACTCAGTTTCCAGCTTGCCTTCAGCCACTATCCTATCTAGAACATCTAGAAAGCAGTGGCATTAATCATGGCAACAAAATCTTTAAACACTGGCTCAAGTTTAACTGGATGAAGAAAAATAGTTCTGCCTTTTAACAGAAGCTACAGATCTAACACAAGTCAAGGTGTGAACTAACAGAAACAGCTTACCTTGAAAGAAGCACAGATATAATCTTTGCCGCATTTCCCAGGTATCTTGTTCTCCAGCAAATTAATTCCTGTCTAGGTGGTTCTTCAGCCAATTAGATTTCATTTACAACCTTGCATTAAGCACCATAAACCCCCCAAAACACCTCTTCACGCTCCAGCTATGAAATTGTCTTTTGGCATTTCATGTGAGCTTAAGCCCAATATGACCTTGTAGGAATAATGATTAAGTAAAATAACTGTATGCAAGTAAGCACTGTTCAGTTATGCTACACTGGAGACAGTAATCCCAAATTAATCCCTGTTTGGTGATAGAATTCAAAATAACAGCCTCTTTTCATCTATTAGCACAGGATCATTATCTATTGAGAGAAATTAGTAGAGAAATTAGTGCCAGTCTGGTAAAACCTGAGCCATCTCCTTTCTTTCTGACACCAAAATGATACATCTGTGATAAAAAGTCAATGGAAAGGTGTCACTAGGAAGTGGTTTTCTCTCAAGTCCATCTTACAAAATGTCATACATGTGAAATTAAAGCAGCAAAGCTGAAGAACTAAAAGAGCCAGGAGATAAATCTCCTTGCATTATTTTATCTCTTCAAGTCATTGCTTTATTGGATTTTTTAAGAAACAAAGACTGCATGACCACTGACCAAGGAAACAAACCTCAGGCCAGTGTGTGCACAGTAGTCTGTGTCATTGCAACCCACAACACTCAGTTTATAATTTAAGTTTTATTTGATGCCTGATTTTTGATAGTACCCTATAATGACAATTTGCAATAGCATGGTAGCAAGGGTACGTGTTACATGCAGGGGGCATGGCCCATCTGAAGATCTGTGCATAGGAGAAATCCACCCTCAGAACTCCATGCAATTTTCTCAACAGAGGAGCAAGCGTAAGAAATTAATCAGTGTATGGATAAGTATGGGCTGTGGGAGCCAGGGAGGCACACTGACACACACTAAGGTGAGCAGTGGAAAATCTGAGCCTCTTCTGCTTAGAATGGGATTCCTTCCCCACTCAAAAAACTAGGCCACTATATTAATTATTTTGGTGTTTACTTTTTTTTCCTTTATGCATGAACAGCTTGAATCTTAAATCTTTTTGAAAAGAAACAGCAGCTCACACAGCTGATCAGGATTCCAACAATGCCTTCCCATGCAAAGCAACAATTTTTTTTTTACGCCCCAAATTATCAAAGCCCAGTTGCATCCAAAATTTATTGCCTGTTCTAATTGAGGAAAAAACCCCAACAAAACCTAACCAAAACCACTGAATGAAGCAGGTCAATTTGTTCATCAGTATTAAGTCTAAGGTCCCTTTCAAGGTGCTGCAAGCTGGCTGTGCACACTGCTGCTGTCTCTTGCTGAAGGAGTTTAAACGCTCAACCTCAACTCTTCCCAAATGATTACACTTGCCTACCAGCAACACTGGGATGGAGCCCACCTTGTGCTCCCTCATGACCAGGCTACAAGTTGTAGGAAGCAGGAAAGGCCTGTAGCCTGCTGCAGACAAACCCCTGGCGGCGAAGAGAAGTCCAGAGCCATAGTTCTGCCTGGGAGCACTGAGCTAAGCCCAGCAGCTGCAGCAGAGAACAGCTGGATCCCAGCAGTGCTGCTGCAGTGGTTAACTGAGTGAGGACATGCTACAGCCAAGGTCTCACACCTCCTGCAAGTCTTTTATTCACTAGACTGCTCTGCAATGTGTGGGCAATACACCCTCTCCATCTAGACACCTATTCTTCTTTATCTCAGACAAGATGTAATGTATAAAGCTACAAAAAAGACATAACATATAAACATGTCTTCTGCAACTGTGTCCATCAGTGAATTGGAACCTTAATTTATGTCCAACCCATAGTCTTTATGAGGGTCCAAATCTTTATTTAAAACAAAACAAACTTTCTGGTGCGTTCCTGTGCTTTCCAACAAGCAAGAGCATGACAAGGGGGTTTCAAGAGGCCTTTCTTTACATGTGATGTAATAATTACTTATATTTTCCTCTTCAAAAGGCCCCCATAAAAGTCACAGATACTTTCAAGGAAAACTGAAGTAGCAAGACAATTGTAGTAAAAAGGGGTCAGAATTATATTAAGTTAGAGAAAGTTATGCTCAGTTTTAAATCAATAACATTTTAATACTGGCTTTAGAATTAAATGTTCTTGCTATTTTCCAGAACTGATGTCAAAATTGTTACTACTTGTCTCATAAAGGGACAGCTGGAACCACTCTGAACTGACGAAGAAAGGATTTCTTTGGTAGGCTTGGCAATCAGACATAACAAGTTAGCTACAAATGTAATTTTTCTTTATAAGTCTTGGTCGAGTTTTGAGTCCTACTGAAAGAACCATACATGTGACTGAGCACTGAAGGAAAACTGGCAATAATGGCCAGAGTTTGTTCAAACCAGTGATTTCTCAGTGTGCAATCTCCCTTCAACAGCCCTAATGCACGTTACAGGAGGAATGCATCGCAGAGAGGCGTGTGCACTGAAGAAGTCCTTTCAGCCGTGCTGTGCCATGCTCAGATCACCTGCAGACTGCCTTGCAGACCACCAGTGATGAAAGTCACTCAAGTCTGCAATGACTACACAGTGTGCAAGGCTTTAATGTGGCTTGTCTTTCACCAACGTTAAAAACTCTCTAAAGATCACAGTTGTAACGTATTTTAACCTTTTTTCTGACTTTCACCTTTAAATGTAGAAGTGTTTGTACAGTATAAATTTTATTTTACTTAAAATTGAGCTTTATTGCTTAATTAGAAGTAGAAACGATGAATAGTCCAAGATCTTAGTAATATCTGACTTTTCAGGGCAAATAGGTATATATTCCTTACATGACAGGAAACAAACAGGTTGAAAATATAGTGCAATTAAAAAACATCTGATTGTATCTTGAGGGCAAAACACAGAAATGTAGGATGTACAAACCTACCAAATACTACCTATCCCTATAAGCAAATTGACAAAATTTTAAAAAGAGCATGGGAGATTTCTAGGCTTCAGTGTAACTGCACAAAAGTGTAAAGCCTAAACATTTTTCTTAACTTTTTCCCTGTCCCCCTCTATCCAAGGATTTGCTGTTAGTCTTCAAGTGATCCTGTCGCATCCCAAAGCCGTATTCAAGCGTCGTGGTTCTCAACCAGGAATGCAAGAATCTGATTTTCTGAAACAGATAACAACAGTGGAGGAACTGGAGCCAAAAGCAAACAACTGCACAAAGGTACCGAGTTCCACAATTTCTGAAAAGCTTTTGTGTCATCTCTGTAGACGACTGTACTGACACAAATGTTATTTTATAGGTTCTGGTATGGCACACGCGAACAGAGAAGGTGAATCTAGCTAACGAGCCAAAGTACCACCTGGATACAGTCAATATTGAGGTATGATGTGGGGAGACAGTCACACAGCAAGTGCAGGACAGCGGACGTGTCAGCACGTGTTTGAATTCAGCCAGTTAAAATCATCTGGTTCTGTGTGAGATGTGATGGACTTCTGTGGAAACAAAAGGAAGCTGTCAGAGACTCTAATAAGCAAAGCAAGTGGGTGTGCTTGTTCTAACTTGTCTGCATGCATTTCTGAACTCCCAGCTTAATAAACTGACACTTACCTTTGTTTTGACGCTGTTTCCACATAGAGAAACGTGGTGTAATGGAATTTTTTCAAAATCATTATTTATGTATATACTTTTTGTATTTATCCAGCTTAATGGTGTAATTATAAACTGATTTTAACTCACAAACTGTTGATCTAAATATCTGCATAAATGGATCCTCCAAACTGAACACGTTTTACTTCATTAGAAGTAGCAGTCAAATAGGTTGTACAATAACAAAATAAAAACCCAGAATCATTTACAGATTTATCCTTTTAATATAGGGAAATAACATTTTATCATTACGAGGCACCATAAAATGTAAACACAATCACTGTCATAAACCTGGATCTCTGCAAGGAAAAATACATCCATTCATTTGGAGTTACCTTGTATGCATATTGTGCCGCCAGTTCTCAGCATTAATACTGTGCGTGTGCCTCATGAGCCAGATCAGAGACTTTATCACAGGAAACTCAAATGCATCAAATGCTCATTTTTAAAAGAATAAACTATTGATTTATAGAACTACAGTAACATCCAGGTTTATCTTTCTTTCAATAACCACATTCCCTGTTATGCACACCATAATAACGTCACAGTGAAATGTATGATGAAACAAAATTTGTTTGATACACTAGAAAACATTGCTCAGTGATACATTTACATTCTATTTATATATGATTAAACATTTGTTCATACAGTACCTTCTACAGGATTACTGGGTAATTTGGGGGGATTGGGGGTTCATATTTTTGGATATTACTAACATGATAGCTACGTCCCTTATATGCAAACATTTGATCTAGAATTTTGAGGGAAAAAAATCAGTATGTGGTTAAGCAGCTTCTTAATATGGTCTATGAAATCATATGCATTGTATGAAAATGCTTCCAGTGATGTATAAATATATTCTTGATCTGCTTTTCACTACATCAAATTTAAATCAATATAGACCACAACACGGTCAGTCAGTTATATTCTTAATCTGAACAGCTGGGGAAAAAAAAAAAAAAAGAATATATATGTACATGGAAGGAACAGCAAAAGTAAATGCATTTGAACAAGGAATGTTAGGTGGCTGTTCTGGGCGAGACTTGTATTGCAACTTTCATTTCCACAGTTGTGTGCTGAGAGTCTGGCCAGAGGAGCTTCCAGTCCATCCTGCCGCTGTGCTGGGGGGCTGGCCAAAGCCCATCATGTTGCTGGAACTGCCGAGGTTCATTCCAGCCATTTGCTGATTCATCTGCGAAGCACAAACACACGCATGAGCCTGCTTAGCACTGGCACTGAAACACAGCATGCTGCTGGCCAAAAGCAGTCCTGCCTCCAATCAGCCACTCATTAAGAGTACATTTCCCTAAAAACGTTTCTCATTAAATAAAAATACTGACTCAATCTAAGTTTCTAAGCCTTTACCCAGCTTTTCTGGAGCCCTTCAATCACCATCATACACCAGCTGACAGGCTGCAGCACTTGGTGTATGTGTCACATCTGTATGAATGTTCCACTAAGGAACTGACACAGCATGTGAAGGAGATGGCTGATGTGGCTGGTTGGGTAAGAGTTTGCTTTCGGTGTCAAAGCTAACCAACAAAATTGTGGTTAGAGAGATAAAGAGACACCAAAGCCAGTAATATAGCCTTTTCTGCACTTGCAACTCCACATTTTTTTTTTCTTTGGAGACCTCAATCTTGAATACACAAGTTTTTATAGAAATTGTCTATTTAGGTAGCAATCAACAAAGAATGAGGTGGATTTATAAACTTGAGTATTATCTAAATCTAACCATTCTTGCTAAAGAATCGACTTAAGATACCGTAATTCCTTAAATGAATGAAATAATTCATATGAAATTAAATTCATGTGAATTTAGCATCTGGTTAAAGGTGGGAAAGAGTTCAAAATTCAGCACATTCACTTCAGGTATGGTGCAAAACTATTTGTATTCTCTACAAGTATTATCTAGTCACTGTAATTTTCAGCACTTAATGGAAAAACGAGTTTGAGAGCAAAAATTACTCTCTGCTTACGTTACCTTTAATTGAATTATTCCCTGATTTGATAACACTTGTCTCTTAGCATAGTCACAGTCCAGCAGTCTGTAACATGGCTACACTGCACCTTCCTCCTACAGCCACACATTCTGTATCTGAAAAGCAGCATCTTTTCTAAAGCACTCTTGTCTGGGAAGCCAGTCTTTACCTGAGAGAGGTTCCATTGAGCTTGTTGGTTTTGTTGCAATCCATACTTATTTTGTGGTGGTGTGACCATCTGTCCCACCATTCCACCTTGAGGTCCAACGACATTTTGAGGAAGTCCCATCACACCAGTTTGTGCAGTGCCAGTAAATCCATTGGGCATTCCCATTCCTACCATCACGCCTGTGCTCTGTCCCATGACTGGCACCGATTGTCCCATCACGTTTCCCATCATCCCAGTTGCTGCTGGCACAGGAACTCCCATGGCTGGAAAGCCTTGAAAGTGAGCTGATGGTTGCGTGGTAAATGGCATAGAGGACGACCCCATGAACATACCTGTACCAGAGAAGGGAAGATTTCAGCAAAAGCATTTTGTGATTTTCCTCTCCCATGCCCATAGGTCGGAACTGCACCAAAATAATTTCAAAGGATAACTGTATCCAGTTGTATGTCAGAGCTGCCAATTTAGCTTCTGTTAAAACTGAAAAATTGCTTAAAACTCTGAAAGGAAACGGACTCACCACAAGATTAGTTGCCAAGAAGAGTTTGGCAAATCCCTGAGGCCAATCAGAATCTTTTAATTGCTCTATTGGAGGTCTTTGATTTCATACAAACATAGCTAAACCCAAGCTCTGACAGCTCCATACAGATCTTGGCAGCTGCTGGTTGCACAGTGGAAACTCAGATCTTCAGCAATGAATTAGATTGCAGAAGATGAGTTCACAAATCTTTCAGTAAACTGTACACTTGATAATTTGAACAGCTATAAATAAATTAAAATCACATACCATGTTTTTCTCTAGCTTCCGTATTACATTTCAGTAATTTTTCTCAGTTTTATAGAAGGTGAAAATAAAAATCTTCATTTGAATATAGTTAGTAGGTAGCCAACCTTTATACTTGCAGGAGATAACTGTTCTAGGTAAAGCTTAAACTAGGACTACACAGAAACCTTCACAAAATTATTCACCTGGAGCATTTTGCTGCTGCATGGTTCCTGTGCCATACAGTGATAAAATGGAGTCTTTGGAGAGTTGTTTCTTTGCTGACTCTTCAGATTTTGTTGTTTGCTCAGTAAATAGATCAAGATCCCCGGATGCCGCAGACAAGGTGGCAGCTGCTGGTTTAGTGGAAGTGCTCTGGGAAATAAAAGTCAAGACAGACTACTGAATGAAACTGGAAAAAAGATGTTATGTTAAATATTTACTGCACAACCTTGCTCCCCAATCAAATAAAATCCTGCTCATTCACAGAAACTGAATTTAAGTAAATGAGTATTTAAAAAGGTGTGGTATGACTAAAGACAAAAAAAGCAGTGCATATGATACGGAAACACCACCAGACCAGATGGAGGTTACAAAACAAAGAAAACTAAATCCTCGAGCAGCTCCAGGGCGTACACATACAAATTATTCAGTCCTGTTGCTTCTACATTTTTCATCAGTGAGAAGCATAAATCAAGAGCTGGAGTTAGATTATGAAAAATAATTAGGAAATCAATAAGGAGATTACAATTCACATCTCATTAATCCTCTCATAGGCAGAATAGATTAGAGAAGAGCTAAAACAAAAGATTAAGTGCTTTGAAATGTATCTTTGGAGAAAAGGCAGAAGTAAAATTTTGTTTATCTACTTAAAGTAATAAAATTTCAAAAATACAATGTTTATAATTGGCTTAGAGTTCTTTAAGCATGTTTCACTTATTGAGAAAACAAAATTATCTAAAACTTACTATAGTAGGACTGAAAAACTAAAATACTGGCAGACTGGCAGGCTTTTTACTGCTCTTACACTAAAATATTTTGTGAACAAATTATATCCAGGTGTCTCTCAGTGCTGTTATTTTGTTGCTTGTCCACGTAAGTTCCATATGTTGGCTTGCTTAGGGAACTAGGCAACACATGGGTTCTTGTTATATTCCTTAAAATACACAACTCATCCTGTTACCAGGATGAACTTTTAAAGCAAGTCAACTGTATGCACACTGAAAAAGAGCCAGGACTGCAAAGCATACCTGCATTATGGCCTTATTTTAGTCCAGCTTAACGATCTCCAACTGCTTAGCACCCACCTGCTGCATCCCACAGCATGTGCAAGTTTCAACTCTTTCCTGCACTAAAGGAAAATCTTCCTTGGACTACCACTGTGAATGAACTGGACATGTAACCAGGTCCATCTGTTTTCTGTCAACACATACCCAGTTTATCAGAAAGGCAAGAGGACACCATAAAATAAAAGGATCTGGAACCCTTATAAATCTTCCTTAAAGCAACAACCTCCACCTTCTGGTTTTGCTGACTATGCCCTGAAAAGTCCACTATGCTCACACAAACACCACAATACAAACATTCAATCTGCAGCTTCAGAAAACACATATGACTCCTAAAGTGCTACAACCTCTAGATTAAGGCAGTGCCATAGATCAGGGAAGAAATAATCACAGAACAATTCTGTTACCAGTTAAATTTGTCAGACCAAGAGAAAGGAGTGTAGATTCACACAGTTGATGGTGAAAAATCTCCAAAACTGCTGCAGAAAGGGAAGAGAAAAAAGACGAGAAATGGAAACTTTCTAGCAACTGAAAACCTGCATTTATACTACAGCCAATTTGGGCCAAAGTCACTAGGACTTAGTGAGCAACAAAGAGTGGGCTGACAGCACTACAAAGGGAAAGCAGACAGAAAAAGATGCATGAAACTTTTTCTCTGGCCAATGTACACTTAAACTATCAATTTCTTCCTGCTATAAAAAGCTTCTGCCTCTTACTTTCTACTCACCAAAATTTCTGATTGTAAAGCAAAATCAACTTTTTTTAAATGGGTAGTAGGAAGCCCCCTCTATTTGAGACAATTCTTTATCAGGGTGGCATAACCAGTCTTTAAAAATACCAGAGTCAGATTTAACAATACATTCAGGTAGAAGCCCATCCTGAACAGCAGTATTTGTTTTACTATGCATACATCCAGAAGTCCCATTATTGAACTGTTCCATACTGACATGGATCTCCTCCCATGGCATCTGTCTAAGACAGCCCCCTGTGGGACAGCCGTGCTGAGCAGATGAAGGAAGTAGGACACATAAGCAGTTGAAGTGGGTGAACAGAGGTGGTTTCCCCTCTGCTGCCTGCACTGCAGCGAGGAAGGGGTTTGCTTTTCTCTAGAAGGGAGAGCTGGAGACCTGGAGAACTGATCACGTTATGTTTACATCCTAAATGTTCATTGAGTGTCTCTCCATTTAGTTTGGTTATGGAAGATCCTCAGAGGAGCCAAAGCACTGAACAATCACTCCCTGAAGTGTTCATCAGCTGAGTAAATGGAAGGTAATGCAAAATACACGGCAAGAAAACAGGTGGCATTCAAGTAAAAAACAAGAACCAACAACATTGACATGATTTTCAGGTATCTAACACTGTCACGCTACCCAAGGCCTCTGAAAAAACACATCTGGCATACCTGTAATAATTTTCCTACACGCAGTGCTCTCAGACTGTCATTATGCCAAAACTAAATGCTCATCAGGTGCTTAAGGAACATGCCGCTCAGCGGTTTCACGATGTCAGTGCAACAGAATTTTTCAGAACTACTGGAAGTCATCTCCAATATGCTTCAAGTTTAAACTTAAATAATTTTTGTAATCGATAGCTTTGGTATTACCAGTAAAAGGTAATACCTATCCAAAGGAAGTTTTCACTGTGAAATATTGGTCATATGTGTCAGGACCACAAAATATGGTAGCTGAAGCTGACATTTCACACTTGCCATCTGACTGCACAAACAGCATGTGGCTGACAAGAAGTTTAGATTAATGCATGAGTCTAAAAATAAGTATTTTCATTTTGTCTTTTAATTACCAAAAGACTGCAAAACAGAAGATCAACATCATTACATCCTCAATATTTTATGTTGGTCTGAAAGCAGTAACAGTTCACATGGCTTTTGTTCATTGCTGGTGGTCCTGTCACTGGGCACCACAGGAAAGAGCCTGGCTCCATCCTCTCCACCAACCCATCAGGTATTTGTATATGTTGATGAGATCCCCATGAGCCTCCAGCCTGAACAATCTCAGCTCTCTCAGCCTCTCCTCACAAGACAGATGCTCCAGTCCCTTTGTTATCCTAGAGGTCCTTTGTTGAACTCTCTTCTTGTACTGTGGGAACCCAGAACTGGACACAGCACTTCAGGAATCCAGGTGAAACTGACTGGCCTATATTTCCCTGTATCCTCCTTCTGGTCCTCCCTGAAGACAGGAAACACATTTGCTTTCCTCCAATTCTCGGGCACCTCTCCCAGTCACCACAATCATTCAAAGACTATCAAGAATGGCCTCACAAAGGCATGAGCTACCTACCTACTTTTGTATTCATGGGTGTATCCCATAAGGACCACGAGGTATTCCCTGACCTGATCCTCTTTCACCAAGGGTGCATCTTCCTTGCTCCACCCCTTCCCCCTAGTCTCTGGGGCCTGGGATTCCTGAATGCTGGTCTTGCTAATAAAGACTGAGGTGAAGGTGGAATTTATTAAGTCAGCCTTTACATTAACCTGTCCTGTAAAACCAGGAAAGCTGTCCCTTTCAGCAACGGGCCCACATTTTCCCTACTTGTCTTTTTGTCACCTATGTACTTCTGAGTTCTTCTGTTGTCTGTGACAATCCCTCATCAGTCCACTCCAACTGGGCTTTGGCTTTCCTAACCCCATCCCTGCATGCTTAGATAGTACCTCTGTATTCCTTCCAGGTTACTCTCCCTGTTTCCACCTTCTGTAGGCTTCCTTTTTGTGTTTGAATTTGGCAGGAGCTCCTTGTTCACCCATGCAGGCCTCCTGGCATCCTGTGCCTGACTTGCTGCTCACTGGGATGGATGGACTGCTCTTGAGCTTGAAGGAGGTGATCCTTGAATATCAACCACCTTTCTTGTGTCCCTCCTTCCTCCAGTGCCTCATCCCACCAGACTCTTTCAAGAGGGCAAAGTCAGTTCTCCTAAGTCTAGAATTGTGATCCTGCTTTTTGCCCTGCTCCCTTCTCTCAGGAGCCTTAATTCCATCGTCTCATGATCACTGCAGCCAAGGCTGCCTTCAGCCTTAACATTCCCACAGAGCCCTTTCTTGTTTGTGAGTATGAGATTGAGCAGAGCACTCCTTTTTGTTGTGTCCTCCATCACCTGGGTCATCAAATTCTCTGATGCTCTCCAGGAACCTTCTGCATTGCTTCTGTCCTGCTGTGTTGTCCCTCCAACCTGCTGGCAAAGACGGCTTTGCCCTGTTTGGTGACCTGTACCCCCTCTTTCTCCCAAGTGGATGCTAATCCTCCAACAGGGTCCTGTATTCAGAGAAACTAAAGCCCTTTTGTCATCAGCACCTCTGCAAGCAATTGTCGGCATGCAGCATCAGTGCTCTCTCTCCTCTTTTACACCCTTTCCCTTCACTGGCATGACTGAGGAGAACACGACCTGGACCCTGTACCCCTCACTAACCACCTCGAGGGCTCTGTAGTCAACTCTTCCCTCCAGATTATCTGTGGCAGTGCCCACATGGAAGAAGAGCAAGGCGTGACAGAGGGTTGAACAAGCTTAAGAACTACCTTCACAACATCCCAGATCCAAGACCCTGGCAAGCAGGAAAATTGTCCAGACAACAGGTCAGGTCTGCAGACGGGGTGCCCCCCTGTCCCCTGCAGCAGGGAGCTGCCCACTACTATCACTTGCCTCTTCATCCTGGTGGCCTGCATAGCTCAGCATCAGTCACCTCAGGTGCTTCATTCAAAAGCAGCTCTTCAGCTTTGAGGGTCGTGAACCACTTCTATGGTAGGAAATCTTCAGGTGGAGCTGGAGCCCACCTTCTCAGCATCAGAAGTCACAAGTTTCCATTCTTCACCTACCCAGAGCTCACACTTACTGCCCTGCCAGGAGCAGACTCTGCCTGTGTCTCCAGTGCAGTCGAGCTCTGGGACTCTTGAAGATGCTGAGTCTCCGAGAAGATCCTGTGTGTCCCTCATCCTTTCTGATGCTGCACAGCCTGCTCACTTCCTGCCATAATTCCTCCTCTGGTAACACAGTTCTTGAAGAACAGCACACCTCCTGTGGGAAAGACCATCTCTCATGGCCTCAGGGAGAGGCACCAGGCATTCCCTACAGCCTGCAACCTGCATCCAAAACTCTGTCTGGGTCAACCTCTGCCCTGACAGAGACAGCTGCTCCAACACCTACGAATTGAAAGAGAGGTGGCAACAGTAATGAAAGAGGGAAGGGGACACTAGGACATGTGCAGTTGAGTGAAGAACTGCAGGAGAGAAAAAAATCACATGTGCACTTTCCTGCTACCTGCAGGTCTCTGGCTGGAATCTACGAAAACAAGGATGGGCTGTAGAAAAGCCAGGCCTCCACTGCTTTTCATTTATATGGTGATAAATAATGGTCCCACACAACATTCTCAATTTCTCCCTGTTGACTGGAAGAGCTACCTGCATAGGGAAAATACAGCCTAACATACCATTATTCTTATGAAAGCAAGTTAGGCACTAAGTACATTATTAAGGTCTTAAATTCTGTATACAATTCTTGTCCTTTTTATCAATGTCAATGCTCTTGCTGCTTATTTCAGTTCTTCCTGTTCTTAATTTTGCGTATTTCGGTTTTAGACATCTAGACAGTTCCATTAAAAATAATGAACTGTTATTTCCTGGTAGTAACTGATGAGGAAATGAGCACCCAACTATATTCAGTTCACACAAAAAAACCCACTAAGAAATCTCATCTCCTCTCTTGATTTTAGGAATTATTAGTAACACCTGAAAAAGTCAGATTAACATTTCTATCATTTTCTAAGACCACATCCAAAAACATAATTAACCTTAAAATAAGATTAAAAATTCAACTTTATTTCTTATTGCATGCCAGTACTCAGGACAAACAATGCAGCATTTTCTTCACAATCAACCTTTTCTAGGTTTGAAGACATTTATCTCCCCTGTAGTCTCATTTCTAACTCTTTCTTCAGATTTTTCTTCTCTAGAACTTTTAATAATTTTGCTTTCCTCTAGAGTGTCCAACTGACTCCTTCTGGTTCTGGAGTATTATGGCTGCTCTCCTACTGTGTTCCACCTAAGGTGTTTCCAGCACCAAAGAGAGCACAGTCATAGAATCATAAATGGTTTGAGTCAGAAAAGACCTTAAAAATCATCAAGGTCCAACCCCACTGCCATGGGCAGGGCAGGGACACCTTCCACTAGACCAGGCTGCTCAAAGCCCCATCCAACCTGGCCCTGAACACTTCCAAGGATGGGGCATCCAAAACTTCTCTGGGCAACCTGTTCCAGTCCCTCACCACCCTCACAAGAAAGAATTTCTTCCTAATATCTAATCTTAATCCACCCTCATTCAGTTGGAATCCATTCCACCTTGTCCTATCACTACACTCTTTGATAAAGAGTCCCTCCCCATCCTGCCTGTAGCCCCCCTATAAGTATTGAAAGGTTACTATAAGGTGTCCCTGGAGCCTTCTCTCTTCTCCAGGCTGAACAGCCCCAACTCTCCCAGCCTGTCCTCACAGGAGTGGTGCTCCATCCCTCTGATCATTTTCATGGCCCTCCTTTGGACCTGCTCCAACGGATCCAGGTTCTTCCTTTGCTGCCGACCCAAGAGCTGGACTCAGTACTGCAGGTGAGATCTCATGAGAGTGGAGTAGAGAGGCAGAATCACCTCCCTCAACCTGCTGGCCACTCTGCTTTTGATGCAGCCCAGGATATGGTTGGGTTTCTGGGCTACAAATGCACATTTCTGGCTCAGGTCCAGATTTTCATCCACCAGAACCCTCAAGTCCTTCCCTGCAGGGCTGCTCTCCAACCCACCCATTGCCCTACCTGTACCCATGTTTGGGATTGCTGTAACCCAGTTTGAAGGAACGAAACTTTTGTTTTCAGATACCTGAAAATGTAAAGAGGGGTAAAATACATATGAGCAGAAGCTACAAGCATTTCAACTGGTCATAGTTGAATAGGACTAAATAGCTCTCAAGTAAGACCCTGCTTAAATAACACTCACAATAAAGGAAACTTTATTTTTACATAAGAACTGATAGCTTTAACCCATTAATATCAACACAATTTGTTAGCAAGTTGAAGCTTGTCTGCTGATCAATGGCAACCATGCCAGGTACGTACATCTGACCTCAGCAGAAAATGAGTATTTAAGAACATCTAGTTACCTAAAATATACCAGCACTTTACATGAAAATTTGTCAGGTATGAATCATGAAGAACATACACTATTTCTACAAAAATACACTTTTGTATATACTTTTGTAGCCACTGAAACAATTCTGAGCTTCCAACACTTCAAATCAGGCACACACAAGAGAAATTCAAACAAAGTTTAAATTGACTCAATTTTAGTATCCTTGGATAAAGACTTACATTAAATGTTTCAGTGAATACTTCCAAACCTAGTACCTCACAGTCCTCCCCTTCTCCTTCTCCCTACAAGTTTCACTGATGAATGAAGACCACACTTTTGCTGAAGACATACCCATACAAAGTCCAAATTAAAATCTGGCTAAAACCATTTAGGAAATTAAGTATTGGTAAGAACAACAGACCTTTACTTAGTTCCTATACAATGTTAGGCAACAAACCCTATTCTAATAGCTGTGTTTTAGTTATGCTCACTTCACATGAAAAAGCATCACTTAACATACAAAATGTTCTTTTTATCTTTTTCCTGCATATGAACACTGCACAATGGGTAAATTTGTGGCACATGCCTTTTAGCTAGCTTTACTGTAGGAGTTGGTTAAGGCAACTCTTCTTAAACCCCCTTGAGTTTGCTTATAGACAAAATTCTAGAAAAAAAGTTAGTCACATATTTTTCTTCACCAGTTCTTTACAAAACCAATAGTTTGCATCCGGCTATGCCGAACAGTAGGAAAATATTTTTACTGTATTTCAAAACTGTGATAAAGACACGTATCTGAAAGCTGAATGAAAATGCATACGATCCTGAACACTGAAGTCACATTTGAAAAAGGAGAAACAAATGCTTTTGTTTTCACTTGAAAACCATGTCTTAGCTATGACAATGGACACAAATCCTAAGGTTTGCAGACATCATGTTGTTTCAGTCTCATAATAAAACATTCAAACAGACACTTCTGTGTTCCACAGTGCCATAAAACCAAGTGCATTTAGCACTAAATGCTGCCTTTCAGGTTAAGTTGGAAAACAAAAGCAATCCTGTGAAAACTCAAGGGTCATACGTTGCTTCTACAAATCGGTTTGAGGAGCACCATCACAATCCCTTCTTCTTCAATGCTCTCAAATCCCACCGTGGTATCTCAGACACACCTGCTATGCAGAACATCATGGTAAATATCTCAGTGAGAAAGCAAGCCATGCTATTCCACATTTGATCCCTTCTTCTGCTTCACTTTTTTTTTTATTTCAATACATTCTGTTAATAGATATTCAGACAAGTTCAAATTAAGGATTGGCCATGAATTTCTACTTTAAATTTTCCAATTCCAAGCACAGGAACTGAATGTTAGGATTACTCAACTGCTAGTCTGAGTTCATGCCCACTTTCCCAACTCGCATAAAATAATTACACATAATCACACCACTTTTTTACTTCAGAAATTTAAACAGAACAAGTCTTTAAAACCTCTCATTATAATGCAACCTTTCCAGTCTCCCGTATTTTCCTGACTCTTCTCTGAATCCCATACAACTTTTATCCATGTTACAAGGTGAAAGATCTCATAAAATACTCATACTGCTGCCAAATGAGAGGCACCCTCAGCTCCTGTCCAGCCTCAGTTCCCAGACTAGACATCACCATCCTGAGATGCAACACATACAAGGTCTTGTTAATCCTAAAGCAAAACAGAATATTTTCTTTGCCCCAGTTTACCAAGCAACCCATGTAATCACCTGTCTTCTGCTACCTACTCATGTCCCTGTCTCTTATCTGGGGAGATTATCTGATTATATTTTCTTTAAGATTACTGATTAAAAATGGAAGATAATGAAGCATTAAATCTTGCAATATGCCATAAGGATCATGTGCTTGATAAAAAAATGTTTGATGAAAGTTCCATTTGTTGCTCCTGATTATAGAACTCGGAAAAAAGAAAAATGTCACTACCAATCTGGACAGGTTTGTTTACAGGAAGTAAATATATTCAGACTTTCTACGACACAAACAAGATGATACTTACCAGATACTGAGAATAATATTATCCTTTCTAGCATTTTTTAATCAATTTAGTAAGTAACATCTTTAGCCTAGAAACTAGTACAAAGATAAACTACATTTCAAAATATTTCTCTCACAGAAGATCTAGTGATCAAATCTTTATCGTAGAAATGCATTTTAAATTATCAATATACATATAATTCATTATGCTTTAGCAGCCACTCCATTACTTAACCCATCACTAGTCAACATCATCATCCAGATATCCCCCTTCACTTTTCTTGTTCTCACTCGTAAATATTTAGCCTTCCTTTGTACTTCCTGCATTATACAGCTAAACAATTTGTTTAACCAGTAGGTCACTTCACGTGCTTATGGAAGGGAAATAAAAGAAGGGTTTTCTCTTCTTTCTCAAGCTGCTCTTTTCTCCTGAGCAGACAGTAACTACATACAGAAGTCGTCATTTCCAGCATCAGAAAGACTGGAAAGGGGGAAAACCAGAATGCAGTCCTATCCATTATGTGCACTACTACCATGGTCCATTGATTTCAGAGCCAAGTGGAAACTCCATGGATTTAAGTTTACTCAATCTACGTACAAACTGGCTACATAACAAAACTCAGGGAAACCGGAAATGGGCTACTGCTTTTCACATCTAGCTCTACAGGTAGGTTCCTCTAGATCAATTTTGACATAATGTCTTAGGGTAGCAGACAACAAGCACCCAAATACTGTTCTTCCTGGTACTTTGAACATAGACTTTTAAAAGAGACAAGAAAATCAGACCAACAACTTTTCTTTCGCAATTTTAGCTAACACATCCAAATCTAAATGCATGTACACAGCTCATTTCCCTCACTATTTATGGGTGGCTTAAGGCACAGTGGGAAGTTTGCCCCATCTGTAATATTACGTTTAAAGAGAAATGTGGTTTCAGTCTCTAAAACCCTACCTAGCACATTGCACAGAGTCAGCCCTCAGCAACAAGCAGGGGAAGGGAGAGTAAAGGATAAAGAATGATATCTGCTGAACAACATCCTTTTCATCATCATCCCTTCCATTTTATATATATTATGAAAACTAACTGATAAAGAGAAGCAACTACAGATCGCATGTCCCAAACCATAAATTCAAGAATATACACAATTCTTTCCAGTTCAGCTGAGTGAGACAGAAAGCCTTACACAAAAATAAGCTTCTAAATTACCTTAACGGGACTCCGCAGATGGGGAGGTTAGCCCACTACTCCTCCAAAACCTCCCTCTGAGAAGCCAGTCTGAGGTAAGGAAGACTGCACATGTGCATTCTGCACCAGCCATGTCTAACACCAACACCTTACTCTCTGCATCTCACAGGTACTTTGAGAGAGCTGCAGCTTTAAGCAGTTTCTTTGTGTGGGATTATGCTACTCTTCCTCGACGAAAGCAAGGCATACAAGTTCCAAGATGAGACAAAAGACAGATCAGCCCAGGTAGCAATATTAGATTTTCTTGATATACATTCTGGATTTTGAATACAAAGCTTCAGATTCAAAATCTTTAGCAGCTCTAAGAGAGAAGCATCTGCTGCAGCCTTTCCTAAATATCAGCATCACAAAGCAATAAGAGGTCTTAAAAAGGATGACTTCAAGCCCAACAACCCGAGAACATTAAGAAAAATTATATTCAACAATTAAAAAAAAGAACAAGACAAAAGAATATAATCAAAGAAAACATGACTACCATCATCAGGATAAGACAGAATCCAGTTTAGCTGGATAACCAGGAGGGAAGACCACACCATTTCCTAATTCTGTCTATATCCAAGCTGTGCAGAAGCTTGAAGAGGAGAGAAAAATATCACCATTACAGCTAAAGCATCTTCAGCCATGAGTGTAGAGAAGTGAGCATTCCTTCTTATGTGAATGAACAGTTCCCTGAAGGAAAATATACATGTGTGTGCACATATTTACACACACATATAACTAACAAACTAGCAAATAAATTTTACCTGAGCAGGAGGTACAGCAGCTGCTGGTAAAGGATTAGAGATCATTGGGCCGAAGATATCCAGGTCATCATTTAGTGCTGTGACAGCAGCAGTGCCTCCATTTGTAACAGAAGCTTCAGCTGGACCATCTTAAAAAGACAACAGGATGACATGTAAAGGGAAAATTATTACTATCTTAACAGCATGAGAATAATTAAAGCTTCCTATTCCCTCCTACCCTGCCCCCATCAAAGAGGTACTCAGTTTCTGAGGTATTTTTCAGACTGTGATATTGTTCAGATTTTGTAATGACTTCTTTCCCTAAAAACATGGCATACTAATGTGCTTCATTAAAAAACAACCAACGACAAAACAAAACACTTAAGACTTCCCTAAGGACAGCCAAACAAAATTATCAGTACACGCTACTCATTTTTCAGGAGCCTTTTTCAAGCACACCCACATTTTTAGTAAGGATTTTAACAGATTTCTTATTAAGAAGGCCCAAATTTGGTAGCCATGTATCAAACAAAATACATTCATCTGTGCTCTTGACTTACAATTTGCATTTTAGAATCCATATTCTTGATATGCTAATTTACTCCAGGGTACGTAAGTGAACTTTGCATTAGGAAAGAAGTCCACTCTGCCTCCCCCCTTTTTCAAAAGTACTTTGTATGAACTTTATTCTATAGTTCTACATGAATACCCCTGACAGGCACACTGGGCTAATTATCCATAAGAATCCATGGCTCTCTTTCTGTACAGAGCTAACCTTCCACAGCCTTAATGCCAGTAACTACTTGAACACATGAATACATTTACTGATCCAGATGAAAGTGGATACGTGCAGGACAATAAAATGGATCAAGCTTTATAATTTAAGGAGAATTGCAAAAAAATACTTAAAAATATACAGGGACAAAAATATCACAAAAGGTTTTTAAGGAACCAGTTTTAAGCAACCATTCCTCATTTGATTTTCAGCTGTTCAAGATCAAGTGGTAAGAACTGGCTCATAAATTTATATCTAAGCATACCACAAGCGGTTTGCCATTACACAGAGCTTGACAAATACAAAGATGACTGTGGATTCTATGGAAGACTACGATGACTGCATAGTCTTAACAGCAAATTTGAGAAAGCTTTTTCAGACGAAAAAAGTTAAATCTCAAATTACCCAATCTCACTCCAGAATGTCTCTGGCAGAACAAACTAGTTGAATTAAGTCAAAACTTTCTCTGCAAGTGAAACACTGCTGTGACAGGCACAAGTGATTATACATCACAGGAGGATCAGTATTCCAAAACTCCTAGATTACCGTACACTGAAAAAACTGCTACTAACATCACAAGACTGACATGTTTTTTGACTGCTAACTCATATGAGAAGGCACTGCATTCTGAAACAATCCACTCAGAAGACCATCACACCAGTTTTGGCTGAGGTAGAGTTAATGTTCTACTGTTGTGATTTGACTTTGCTGGGGGATTGCTGTTCCAATGATTCTGAAAAGCAAAGTTGCATACTTATCTATGATTATGACAAAGCTACTTTGCAATGAATGGAAGTCAGTGGACAGCAAAATGACCATATGTATAATCTGCTCCACTGTTCCACCCACACTAGTGCTTTGAGATGTGTGTAAATAAATATACTGACAAATTAAAGCAACAAGCTTCATTTGAGGTCACTCTGCAGACTGGCAGTTCCAAAAACATCTCAAAGGTTCACTGTTTCAGATAAATTTAGGAACGAATTGTGCATAATTTTCAAGCAAAAGGATTGTCGAGAATTAATAATTTAATGTTCTCATTTTCTCAGTGAGGCACCAGTATTAAAAACACATCTCTCTTGTCATATTTGAAAGTGATTTAGTTTCCCTGAATGTAAGAGTTTAATGTAGAAGACTGAAAATTTAAATGCAATCATTCACTTAAACAAGCACTTCACATATTTAGAACAGTCATGACACAACACATTTGCAAAAACACAGTATTTTTCAAGTACTTAATATGCTGCTTATAAATTAATACTATGAAAACCCAGATTTTTGTTAGATTGCTTCTGTAAGAGTGTTATTTGGTAATGTACATACCTTTCATCTCTTACTGAATAAATACCTCACTGTCTCTATTGGTGTGAAAACGGACATTTTGAATTACTGTTTATAACACAGTTAAAAAGCCTGTATGAATAGTATTAATAGATGATCCTGTCTTACTGATTTCACAAAATATAATAGTTGGAATATTTCTATCTATTCAAAAGCAACTCCAAAAATATTCCCCCTTCCCTGCACAGAAACTAAAAGAACTAGGTTTCAGAATATAGAAGAAACCTAACAATGTTTTCACTCCAGTTTATTAATTGTAGTAGTATCAGTGTCTTCACTTAAATACATATGCATGCAGGCATACAGAGACTTGTATTTCAACACAATAATTCACAGTTCTTATACAGAGGTCACAGATTAAGAAACACTTCCTCCTTCCCCTCCATATTTTAAAATATTTCTCTAGTATAAGAAAGATAATCCAGCAGAGTTCTGAGTTCTAACTTATTCCAAGTATATCACTATTCAATCAACTTGTGCCACCTACCATTGAAACCTGATTAGAAGGGGTGGAGTGTATATGATGGAAGGAAACATGGCTGTAGCCTGTCCAGGGAACAGGTAAAAATCAGACTGAGTTATATGGGCCCATCTGAGTATTCTGGGAAATTTATAGCTTCAATCACCACAGAATTACTTTGAAGCAATTAACTTTCAATAAACAATACCTCCACCACTTTTCTTAAGAATGCATCTGTAGCTTGGAATGAAGTATTAGATGTGGCAGAAGCCATTGCATTGAGAGCACATGCAAGGCAGAGCTTTCATGCTCAGCTGGAGAAGGCAACATGAAGAGTCAATAGACACTGTTCTTCATCGTTGCTCCTAGCAGTGGCTCTAAAATTTCTCTTCTTACAATTTATGACAGCATGACAGATAGTATCTGTGCAACAACAGATGCTGCTTCTGATTTCAGATAAGGAAATCTTGTTTCAAGTTTGATAGCAGAAACAAAAGCTGTTTACCGCAACATATTTAATAATACAGTGCAGGGTTCCAGTGAAGATTACCTTTATGTTCTTTTTCTGTATTTTATTAATACCTGACATGACAATTTCCAATTCAGTGCTCCCTTCTGTTATTCATATGCATCACAGTTTTTACATACATCATTAATCTCCTTGGTATATTTATCTGTACCAAGAGTGAGAATGACCAGCAGAAGAACTTCAAAGGGACAGCAAGAGAGGAAACAGCGAGAAAGCAGATCTGCTTCTAAACTTTCCATGATGTTTCTGAAACTCATTTTCTAAGGGCCAAACTATTTACAAGAACTTTTTTACTAAGCAGCCATGTATTTTTATATATACAATAATTTATGACGGCCATACCAAGCCTTCAAATAGAGGGAAAATATGCATATGATTATTTTTTACACCAAATTACTAGACAGCCAGAACGGAGAGAAATAGGTTAATACTTTCAAAAAAAATCTGGGGCAAAGATGCAAACAAGGTCTGCAAAATTACTGCAGAATTATTTAATGCATTAGTAAAATTTTATTTACTGCTAAAACCCTTGCAGAAGTGAAAAAGCATTCATAGGGAGGCAATTTCCATATAATACTTCTGAAAACAAAATGTGGAAAGCCAGAAATCTAACAATGCTGTATACCTCAAGTGGTTGTAAATATTTTCATTTGGGGTAGATATATTGCTTATCTAAGCATAATCTTAACATTGCAGCAATACTACAAATGTTAACATGCTTACAAGCTCAAGAATTGGGACCAAGCAAACCTCCTGAGGTTCAACAAGGCCAAGTACAAGGCCCTGCACTGAGTCAGGGCAATCCCTGCTATCAATACAGGCTGGGGGATGAACGGACTGAGAACAGCCCTGCAGAGAAGGACTTGAGGATACCAGAGGATGAAAATCTGGACATGAGCTGGCAGTGTGCATTTGCAGCCCAAAAATCCAACTCTATCATAGGCTGCATCAAAATCATTGTGGCCAGTAGGATGAGGGAGGGGATTCTACTCCTCTACTCCACTCTTGTGAGACTCCCCCTGGAGTACTGCATCCAGTTCTGAGGCCCCCAAGACAAAAAAGACATGGACCTGTTGTTGTAGTGGGTCCAGAGGAGGGCCACGAAGATGATCAGAGGGTGGGAGCACCTCTGCTATAAGGAAAGACTGAGAGAGTTGGGGTTGTTCAGCCTTGGAAAAGAGAGGGCTCCACGGAGACCTTACTGAGGCCTTCCAGTACCTAAAGGAGACCTTTAAGAAAGATGGGGACAGACTTTTTATCAAGGCCTATAGTGATATGACACAGGGTAATGGTTTTAAAGTAAAGCAGGATAGATTCAGACTACATATAAGAAAGAAATTTTTTTTGCAATGAGGGTTGTGAAGCGCTGAACAGGTTGCCCAGACAGGTGGTAGATGTGTCATCCTGCAAACATTCAAGGCCAGGTTGGATGGGGCTCTGAGCAACCTCATCTAGTTGAAGATATCTTTGTTCATTGCAGGCAGGTGGGACTACATGACCTTTGAAGGGTCCTTCCAACCTGAACTATTCTATGATTCTAGGAATCAATGATCTATATATGCATAGATGATATTTACGTACTTATGTACCTTTACTACTTCTTCAATGCAATTTTCCAACTTAGGCCCAACCATGCTCTTTGGTACTTACAAACAGTATCAACAAAAGTACATTTCTCAGATATGCAACATTCAGCTACATTTCATACCATGATTAAGCTCTCTGCATTTCACAGAACTCTTTCAGAGAATATTTCCCATGCAGAAGTGGATAAGCAGCTTTCAGCACATCATACTTTACCTCCAACCATGCCGGATGAATGCCCCACAAATCAAATGCAGTAAATAATCATAGAATCATAGAATCACAG
>VZRE01006972.1:261-30707 GCA_013396775.1 Cephalopterus ornatus | reverse complement strand
GAGGTCTCTCTGCAGGGTCTCCCTGCCTTGAAGAGAGTCAGCAGGTCCTCCCACTTTTGTATCATCTGCAAACTTACTTAGCATCCCTTCCAGTCCTGTGTTTCCATCATTTATGAAGATGTTGAAAAGCACAAGGTCTTCTACAATACCTTTATTTCCAGTGGTTAAAATAGAAGCAGTATAGTAAGTTCCTGGATTGTGTGGAAGAGAACTTCCTGACACAGAGAATGAGGGAACCAGCCAGGGAGGCACCCCACTGGACCTGTTGTTTGTGAACAGAGGAGGACTAGTGAGGGATGTGATGGTTGGAGGCTGTCTTGGGCACAGTTGTCACAAAATGACAGTTTCCAATTCTTATAGAACTAACGAGGGTTGGTCAGCAGAACTGTTACCTTCAACTTCCAGAGGGCAGACTTTGGTCTATTTAGGAGAGTGGTTGAGTGAGTCCCTTAGGATGCAGTTCTGAAGGCCAAAGAGGTCCAGGAAGGCTGGACATTCTTCAAGAGGGAAATCTCAAAGGCACAGGAGCAGGCCATGCCCATGTACCAAAAGATGAGTCAGAGAGGAAGAAGATCAACTTGGCTGAACAGAGAGCTTTGGCTTGAGCTAGGGGAAAAAAAAGGCAGAAAAGGCAGGTATCTCAGGAGGCTTTCATAAGGTTATGCAGACAGAAAATTAGAACTAAGACCGATTAGAACTTTTTCTGGGTACTGCTGTAAAAGATAATAAAAAATCTTTCCATAAATACATTGGCAACAAAAGGAGGGGTAAGGAGAAGCTCCATCCTTTATTGGATGAAGGGAGAAACACAGTGACGAAGAATGAGGAAAAAGCTGGTCTACTTAATGACTTTTTTGCCTCATTCTGTAACAGTAAGACCAGTAAGCCCCCTGAGCTGGATGCAATTCAGGGACAGCAAACAGAATGAAGCCCTCACAACCTAAGGGGAAATGGTCAGTGATTACTACACCACTTGGACACACACAGTTCTATGGGGCCAGATGAGATCCACCAGAGGGAGGGAGCTGGTGAAAGGGCTTATCGAGCCACTTTCAATCATTTACCCGCAGACCATTGGGGAGGTCCCAGGTGATTGGAGATTATCCAATGTGACACACATCTACAAGGGCTGAAAGGGAGATCTGGGGAAACGCAGGTCTGCCAGCCTGACCTTAGGACTGGGAAAGGTCATGGGACCTGGGAAACATCATCTAGAGTTCCATCATGGGCATGTGCAGGACAAGTGAATCAGGTCCAGCAGGTCCCGCTTAACCAACCTGATCTCCTTCTATGACAACACGACCTGCTTAGTGGATGAGAAAAAGGCTGTGAATGTTGTCCTACTAAAATTTTGTCAAGCCTGTGAAACTGTCTCCCAGCATTCTTCTGACAAAATCGGCGGCTCATGGCTTGGGTGGGTGTACATGTGGCAAAATCTGGCTTCATGACTGGGCCCAGAAAGCAGTGGTAAAAGAATTTGCATTCAGCTGGTTACCAGCCACCAGTGGTGTTCCCCAGGGCTCTGTATTTAGGCCAGTCCTGTTTAATATCTTTGTCTATGACCTGGATGAGGGGATCAAGTGCACCCTCAGTCATTTGCAAATGACATCAAGCTGGCCAGGAATGTTGATCTGTTGGAGGGTAGGAAGGTTTAACAGAGCAATCTGAACAGGCTGAATTGATGGGCTAAGGACAATGGCATGATGAGGTTCAGCAAGGGAAAGTGCTGCATCCTGCCTTTGGGTCCCAACAACCCCATGCAACACTAAAGGTTGGGGGTAGAGTGGCCAGAAAGACGCCCAGTGGAAAAGGATCTGAGAATTCTGTTCAAGAGCAGCTGAACATGAGCCAGCAGTGTGCCCAGGTAGGCAAGAAGGCCAATGGCATCCTGGCCTGTATCAGAAATAATATGGTCAGCAGGAGTGGGATAGTGATTGTCCCTCTGTACTCAGCACTGGTGAGGCTGCACCTTAAATCCTGTGTTCAGTTTTGGGCCCATCACTGCAAGAAAGACACTGAGGTGCTGGAGCATGTCCAGAGAATGGTAAAGAAGCTGGTCTGGAGCACAAGTCTTATGAGGAGTGGTTGAAGAAACTCAGGTTGTTTATCCTGAAGAAAAGGATGCTCAAGGGGGGCCTTATCACTCTCTACAACTACTTGAAAGTAGGCTGTAGTGAGGTGGGGCTTAATCTTTTCTCCCAGGTAACAAGCAATAGGATGAGACAAAATGGCCTCAAGTTGCTACAAGGACAGTTTGGGTTGGATATTATGAAAAATTTCTTCTGACAGGTTTGTCAAGCATTAGAAGAGCCTGCCCAGGAGGCCTCATCCCTGGAGGCATTTAAAAGATGTGTAGATGTAGTATTACTATCCACAACGCTGCTGCTTCTTTTGAGAATACACGCAGGATCACTCTCGAGGAGAAAAGACAGCGCAGAAAGAACCGTGTCCTTTCAGTACCACCTGGGGAGCCATTCTGCTGTGCCTTTTGCAACCGGACGTGTCTATCTCGCATTGGCCTTTTTAGCCATCAGCGCACTTGTAGCAAGCATGGATAGAGTCCTTCACAAATCTTCATTTGTGAAGCCTAGCCATGATGATGACGTGTAGTACTTAAGAATGTGGTTTAGCGGTGAACTTGGCAATGCTGGATTAAAGGTTGGACTTGATGATCTTAAACATCTTTTCAAATCTAAACGATTCCATGTTTCTAACTCCCTTGCTTCCCTCTTGTCCAGCCAAGAGAATGAGATGTCACGTGATCCTTAAAACTTTATATTTGTATAATAAATATATAGCTTCCTATAATGCCTTTCTACAATGTCCTGGTTTTTGTTGCTGTTTTACACCTAACTATATATTGCTTGCTTACATGATATTTCTCCCTCCTTATCTTTTGAATGAGTTATTTAGCATGCTTCAGGTCAATCAGAGTGTAAGGATCAAGTTTTAATTAGAATTACATTAGCACAAGAATTTTGACTGAGAAAATAATACATATGAATATCCACTGAGTTGTGATTTAAGACGTGCAAGGTGTCAGCTCCCAGAGCTGAATATGATTAAAACACTTGGGAAATTACAGGTGCTGTTCTCTGCCATTAGGGAGAAATAAGACTGTAAGCTTTCGCAGACTGATTTTGACCCTTTGAATTTTCTCTCAGGCAATTTTTCTAACGTAAAATTTAATGTAGTTACTGAGTTCTAAAGATTGTGTGAAAAAGACCCAATCTGGATTTAGTGGTTACATGGAAAGAAAGAATTTATACTTGCTAGGGGTTCAAGTGTTGTTTGTGGTGTTGGTGGGGAGGGAGGGGGATGAAAGCAGCTGATTAGCCTTAGTAAACTTTTGGCCAGCCATTTCTTTTTGTGTGAATGAGGCTTGAAGAATGAATAGGCACCAAAGTGTTAAATTTTACTTCTTCCTTAATAATCAGATTGCTAACATTATTTTTTTTTGCTGTAATTGTTTGATAAAAAATAGAAAAATACAAAAACCAGTTTATCTGTAGATTCCTCTGTGTGTTTTTTATATTTGGTGGTTGGAGAAAAAAATGAAACACTGTTAAACCATGACTTTGATGCAATATGGCCTATTTCCTGTGAATAATTGACAGAAATATAGTAAAGTGTTAGTGGTAAATTTGAAGTGGCATGCACAGTATGTGTTTAGAATGTTTATACAGTCTCCGATTGATTCTCAGGGAGCACAGACTAATTGGAAATAAGGTTTATGTGCAGCAAAGCAGTAAAGCAGTGATATTGTGATCCTGTAGAAGTGATTCTTGCCTCTGGCAATATTTTTATATATATCTGCAAAGCTCAGGCATACTTTGTAATTCTGAGTTACTTAAATAATAGAAATACATAATTTTGTAAATGTATCAAGGTTTGCAGTATCTCAAATACTCAGTTCTCCTATCAGAGAGAGACAGAAGTGTTAGCACTTTGCCCTTTCTCCATTCAGTACAGTTAGAAGGAACTGTAAAACTTGTTTTCACAAGCTGTACTAATGATAGATGGGATTTGGATACAGGAATTTTGAATTTTGATTTTTCATCCCCATCTTTGTCAGGGACAGGAGGCGATCAATAGATAACAGCTCATTTTGTAGGGGTAAACATGCTCAGAACTATTCAACCTAATAATAACCTTGGGTTCTTATTTATCAGCTTCCAAAGAGCAAAATCATCCTGGCTTGCAAACTGATGTTAGTGGAATGGACTGTGCTTGTGATGCCCAGGACTTGTGATACTAACACCTTTGTTAGGGATGTTTGGTGGTTTAATCTCAGCTAGTGTCTAAGTACCACAGAGCTGTGTGGTCACTCCCTGTTTCCCTGATAAGATGAGGGAAAGAATTGACAGGCGAAAGTAAGAAAACTCATTGGTTGCAATGACAACAATTTAATAACTAAAATGTAATAATAATGAAAATGAAAATTACAAAAAGAGAGAGAACTAACATACAAGAGAAACAAGTGGTACAATAGAAACAACTGCTCATCACCAACTGCCCTGTCAGTTCCCAAGGAGTGGCCCCATGGCCAGCTTTCTGTGTAGTTTATATGTTGAGCATGGTGCTTTATGGCATGGGATATCCTTTTTGTCAGTCAGGATGAGCTGTCCTGTCTGTGTCCCCTCCCATTTTCTTGTGCAACCCCAGCCTACTTGTTGGCAAGGCATGAGAAGCTGAAAAGTCCTTGACTTACAGTAAGCACTGCTCAGCAACAACGGAGACATCAGTGCGTTATCAACATTATTATCATCCTAAATGCAAGGCACAGCACTGCAACAACTACTAGGAAGAAAATTAACTCCATGCCAGCCAAAACCAGGACCGTATGATAGGACAGGAAAACTGCATCCCAAGAAAAGTATTTACTTCAGGGTTGATATATTAAGGAAATATATATATATATATTATACATATATCATTTATATATTAATATATAGATTAAGGAAATACATCTCCTCTTCTCCCCTCACCTCCTCTCCTCTTCTCATTTTTCCTATGGATATATAGCTTTTCCTTATGCTCTGCACTCATTTTTTATCCCTGACTGTTCACTCTAATGCATGTACATGTGCTATAGCTTGACTTGTAGAAGTCTGATAGGAGTAGATCTCAACTCAATCTTGGGTCTTTTGGTGTTGATGTTGTTTTTGTTTTGGTTTTGTTTTGTTTGTTTGTTTTTCTTTTGTTTATTGGTTTGGTTTGGTTGGGTTTTGGTTTTTTTTTTTTAATTAAGCCTCACATTTATCACTGCTTCCTGTCTTGTTTTAGAAAGAAATTTCTTTTCCTGTATTCCTGAAATTAAAGCTGATTATTTCTTCAAGTATATGTGTGTGGGTACATAGACAGTTAGATAGCTAGGTCTATATTTCTTTCTAGTCCCCATCCATGAAAGGTACTCTGGTGTTTTCAAGATACTTCTCAATGATATCTGAAAGAACAGCATAATTTTCTTTTCCACTGCTAAGAGGTACAATGAAAATAGAGGAAGAAATACTTCTGCCTTCCAAAGTTCATTTCCAAGACTAGGGAGACTTTTTCCTCTGCTCTTCCTTCCTCTTTATTTCTTGCAAAGATAGAAATAAAAAGCCAAACTTTCATAATTTCAGGTGAGAAAGATTAGAAGACAATATTGTCATGAGACATCTAGTCTCATGAGTTCTATTTATCTAAGTATCCTTTGACTGCTTTGGAAAGGGAACAACATAAGGAATTGAGAAGAGGAAAACAAACATAAAAGATTAGGAAGCTGGTCTAAGTTGTCTCTAAAGTAAACACGTATAAATTTTTTTTTTTTTTTGCAGAAAATATAGATATTCCAACATTATGTTCTTCAATGTTTTAAACAAACAGTTTGAGAAACTGTGTAGCTCTTCTTCAAGTGCCTGGTGTTTTGATATTATTTGTTGGTTAAGTATAGAGAAAGTAGCAGTGACACATTGATTTTAAACATCACAAATCATAGAATCACGGAAGAGTTTGGTTTGGAAGCGACTTTAAAGATCACCTAGTTCCAAACATCCTTGCTGTGGGCAGGGACACCTTTCACTAGACCATGTTGCTCAGAGCTTCACACAAACTGGCCTTGAACACTTCCAGGGATAGGGCAGCCACAACTTCTCTGGGTAACCTGTTCCAGTGCCTCACCAAAGAATTTCTTTGTAATATCTGATCTAAACCTACTCTCAGTTCAAAACCATTCCCCCCCTGTTCTGTCACTAAATGCTCTTGTAAATAGTGTCTCTCCATATTTTTTGTAGATTTCTTTCAGGTACTGGAAGGCCACACCCAGGTCACACTGAAGCTTTCTCTTTTCTAGGCTGAACAATGTAAATCCTCTTAGCCTTTCCTCACAGGAGATGTTCTCCATCCCTCTAATCATCTTGGTGGCTCTGCTGGACTCACTCCAATGGGTGGACGCCCTTCCTGTTCTGAGGATCTCAGAGCTGGAGGTAGTACTCCAGGTGGTATGTCACAAGAGTAAAGCACAGAGGCAGAATCACCTCCCTCAACTTGCTGGCCACACTGCTTTGGATGCAGTCTCTGAGTGGATATATAATAGACAGCGCATATCTAACTCTAATTTTAGAGGCTTTTTTCCTGTAGCATTTCCTACCTCAGTATTTAAACTATCTTGAGTATATGGGTATTCAAATAATACGATAATTCCCGGATAAGATATCCTATCCAATTTCATATGCAATATAATTCTATTAGCATTGTGTCAGCAAAACCTCCAAAACCATCCATTTTGATCTGCCATTGTAAAAACTCCAAGCCTTGTTCTAAGTAGATGTGACTTTTTAAGTAAATCCAGCCACAAAATCTTACTAACACTGGCCTTATTGCAAATCCCACAAGCCAAGTCTTTCCTCAATGGATGCTTAAAAATGAGTAAACAGCAAGTACTATGGTTCAAAATTCCATACTGGCAGAAAGTCTGTGAAAATAACTTACCACCACCACCTTCTCCTAAAACTGAAGCAGTTTTACAACAGTGGATTTTGTATGAATATTTTGAGTTTCAGTTCATATAAGTTGGCATCCTTGGAGTTGTACTTTAAGACTTAAGATGAAACGAACCATGAAACTCTAAGCCAAATCATCGACTTTTGCCTGATTACAGATCAATCTCTGCGAAACCACAGACTTTCCATCCAAAACCGTTTCTTAGCCAGAATCATTTAAAACTCAGCCAAGGTTTCTTAAAAGGTCTATGAACCTTGGGGAAAAAAAAATTATCTTGTTTTGTGTCTGCGTTTAATTAAAAGATTTTTGTAACAAAATTTGAAGAAAAGCCTTACCTATGGATGAGTTTAACAAAAAAGTCGTTGTGTTCTACAGATTGCTTCAACTTGAGTGTACTCTTCTCATTCCTGTGATTTAGGCTTGGTATTAGGAAGAAAGCATTACCAAAGATAGCCCATATGAGCTAAGTTATTCATATAATGAATATCATCATGATTATACTTACTAGTATAATGGTGATGAGAACATAAAATGGACCAGTGAGATGCAACCCTCTCCAGAGACAGTATATCAGCTTGATTAGGCTAAAAGAAGTGTTAGAAGAGTGCCACTCCAAATTAAAATGGTCAAATTTGCAGGTCAGTTCAGATCTAGAAACCTCTCTTGGTATCTAATTCTCTTTGAGATGAAGACATCTGGAAAAATACTTCCTTGAGGCAATTGTTTGTATGTTAGTGCCTGTTAGTACTTCTGTAAGACGAATTTGAATCACTTTAATTTCACAATTTTGGACACCAGTGAGAGGAAATAGAACTGAGCTGGAGAAGCCCAAAACTGAATTATTGCTGCCTTGTTTTGCTGTGATGCTAGAGCAGTGTTTGTGAGTACCATTCCTTGCTACAAAGTGCATCTGGGTCATTGTAATAATCTGCTAAAAGTCTCAGCTAAGGGAAAATACTACATCTACATCTAACAGCTGTTTTTTATTTACTTGTGTTTTAATCTGTGCCTGCTGAAATTGCATATTGTTCATTTATCATAGCATTTGCTGGAGATAGAAAGGAGCACCAGAGCATTCATTGTACTCTTTCTAGAAAACTTACCTTTTAACTTTCTCCGTAACTGTAATAAAGATAATTTTATTAAAATAGTGCTTTACATGTCAAAGCAGAAGAATACTGCAATTCTGACTAGTTAGTTTCATAACTGCTTTGCAGATTTTCTTGTAGAAGGAGCAGGGTAATTCCTTCCATACTCTCAGGTTTAGGGTTCACAAAGAAGGCAAAAAACCTTCAAATTCACAAACAAACAAACAAAAACCCAACCAACTAACCAACCAACCAAAACCACAAAACAAGCAAACAAACAAAATGCACAGAAGAACAACCAAACTAAAAAACTCCAACCCAAACAAAAAAAAAATGTACAAGTTGTAATCTGTTTTAAGATCTATACATGCATATTGTTTGATGTTTCGTTAATTTAATAAAGCACTTGATGTTTAGTACACAGATGAAACAAAATTAACCCCCACCACACTGATCTATTCTTCTCAAGTGTTCCTATTTTAATAGAAGTTTAAGCTACCTCAGCTGGGCTCACCATTTGGTATTTTGATACAAATTAAGCTCTCGGTCCCTGTTCAGGGTTTATGATTCAGATATGAACACAAATTGTGAAATCAATTGCTGAATTAGGGGGATTGGGGCAAGGATTGTAATAGTACTTTCTGGAGAAAAACCTGAAAAAAAAAAAAAACACTTTCAAAAAGACTTCAGTGGTGCTGATCTACTTTTTGTGTTTTCAAAGACAATTTTGCAGAGGAAAGACAGAAATGTATTTTATGTGACAGAAACAGAGATTCTCCCTTTCCCTTCCTGTATCTAGAGGTCTTAAAATAAACAAAAGACATCTACTTTTGTGTCAAACTGCTGAAATTCAAAATGAAAGTTTTTTTTTCCTTCAAACAAGTTATTGATTTCATGAGAAATACAAGTTTTAATCAAAGTATTAGTCAGCTTTGCTGAATGTGGAGAATTGATCTAAGCAGCAAATGCTGACTTTTTAATTTAAAATGTGTTTTATAAAGTGAAACAGATATTTCTGTCATTCAGAAATAAAGTTGTATAGGAGGAAAAGTGGCTTTGAACTGAAAAACAGTTAGTCTGACAATACTGATTGTAAGATGATGCTTAAACCACCACCACCACCAACAAAAATACAGTGTATTGCTCTCTGAAGGTACCTATTTCTCTTTATGCTCCACAGGGAGAATCTAAGTCTTTTAGGAAAGACATCTAGCTTTCAGATGGCTCAGAGGAACAGCATAAGTGTTTGTTTGGCTGCCTAGGTGGTTGCTGAGACTGTATTTTCTGTTTCTTCCAATATTCTGTTTCTTTAAATATTTCTTGAAATAGTCTTTAAATATTTCTTTAAATATTCATTAAATATTCTGTTTCTTTAAATATTCACGAATTCTCAAAATGGCTTCCTGTGGGAGATATTGATTTGCCTCTTTCTGCACATATATGTATTCAAGCAGAAAGGAAATTAGAAAGACAAAAGCACAATTTGAACTTAAGCTGGCCACTTCTGTAAAGGATAATAAAAAGTTTTTTTATAAAAGCATCAATAGCAAAAGAAGGGGCTAGGAAAACCTTGTTGGATGCAGGGGGGAATATAGTTAGCAAGGATGAGGAAAAGGTTGAGGTACTTAACACCTTCTTTGCCTCACTTTTCAACAACAAGACAGGTCATCCTCAGGACAACTGGCTTCCTGGGTTGGTACACCTGGAGCCAAGTAGCCCCCCTGTAATCCAGGAGGAAGCAGTTAGTGAGCTGCTGAGACACTTAGGTGCTCTCAAGTCTATGGGACCAGATGGGATCCATCCTAGGGTGATGAGGGAGCTGACAGAAGAGCTTGCCAAGCTGCTATACGTCATTTATCATCAGTCCTGGCTCACCAGGGTTGTTCCGCATGACTGGAAGTTGGCCAATGTGACGCCCATCCACAAGAAGGGCCAGAAGGAGGATCTGGGAAACTACAGGCCTGTCAGCCTGAATTCAGTGCCTTGCAAGGTTATGGAGCAGATCATCTTGAGTGCAATCACACGGCACACACAGGACAGCTGGGGGATCAGACCCAGCCAACGTGGATTTGGAAGGGGCAGGTCCTGCCTGACCCTTTTAAGATCAGCTGACCCTCCTGGTGGATGAGGTCTACTTAGACTTCAGCAAAGCTTTTGACACCATCTCCCATAGCACACTCCTGGAAAAACTGGCAGCCCACGGCTTGGACAGGGGCACTCTCCATTGTGTAAAGGACTGGCTGGATGGCTGGGCCCAGAGAGTGTTGCCTTCAGTTGGCGCCTGGTCACTAGTGGCATCCCCCAGGGATCAGTGTTGGCCTCAGTCCTGTTTAATATCTTTATTGGTGATCTGAAAGAGGGGATTTAGTGTACCATTAGCAAATCTGTAGATGACACCAAGATGGGGGGGAGTGCCGATCTGAGGAAGGGTAGGAGGGCTCTGCAGAAGGAAGACAGGCTGGATAGATGGGCCAAATCCAACAGTATGAGGTTCGAGAAGACCAGGTCCTGCATTTTGGCCACAACAACCCTGTGGAATATTACAAGTTGGGGACAGAGTGGCTGGACAGTGGCCAGGCAGAAAGGGACCTGGGGGGCCCAATTGACAAGCAGGCTGAACATGAGCAAGCAGTGTGCCCAGGTGGTCAAGAAAGCCAACGGCATCCTGGTCTGTATGAGGAATAATGTGGCCAGCAGGACCAGGGCAGTGATTCTTCCCTTGTTCTTGGCATTGGTTAGTCTGCACCTTGAGTACTGCATTCAGTTCTGGGCCCGTCAATTTAGGAAGGACACTGAGGTGCTGGAGTGCGTCCAAAGAAGGGCAGTGAGGCTGGTGAAGAGACTGGAGCACAGGTCCTATGAGGAGCAGCTGAGGAAGGTTGTTTAGCCTGGAGAGCAGGAGGCTCATGGAAGACCTTATTGCTCTCTACAGCTACCTGAAAGGAGGTTGTAGCCAGTTAGGGTTCGGTCTCTTCTCCCAGGCAAATAGTGACAGAACAAGAGGACACAGTCTTAAGCTGAGCCAGGGGAGGTTTAGGTTAGACATTAGGAAGGAGTTCTTCACAGAAAGAGTGATTGAGCATTGGAATAGGTTGCCCAGGGAGGTAGTGGAGTCACAGTCCCTGAATGTGTTTAAGAAGAGACTGGATGTGACACTAAGTGCCATGGTCTAGTAGAAGAGGTGGTATTAGCTCAAAGGTTGGGCTCAATGATCTCAGAGGTCTTTTCCAACCTAGTTGATTCTGTGATATACAAGTATTTGGAAAAGCCTTTGGTGAAAGGTTATTTCCAGAGTATACTATTACCAAAACCAACAAAGTAAAATTATTTATCTACATACCGGAATATAAAAAGGGAATTAAGACAGATTGTGTACAAGCCACCAGAGAATCCAAATTGTTTCCTGGCTCTCCAGCCACTGCCTACACACTTCTTATGCAACAAGTCTCGCTGTTTAACTGCTGTTTCTCAGGTTTCCAAAGAATATTATCACTGGCCACAGACCACACCAAGGGAATTATAAGACCAGCAGAAAATTTTGAAATGACAGATGTAGTTAAAATCAGGCTTGCAAAAAGCAAATGCTTAGGTAACATAAACTAGATATTCCACTAAGCTTTTCAACTGATGTATGTGTGTGGATATATTGGATGAACTCTGAGAGAGACAGATTGTAAATTTCCTTGTCCATCATGCAAATATAATAAATTGATCAGTTTTTCTTTTTTCCTGAGGAATTTGAGATACTTGTTGAGACACTTTTTCATTTGTGAAATGCAAAAGAAAATAAGAAAAAAAGTTACAGTCTGTTTCCATAATGGTATTGATAGAATGACTTCCTTTTTATGTATGCAATGACCTGAGACAAGTAGTTATGCCTTCTATTCACTAGCCATTATAGCTGCACAATATAAATATCTAATCACAAGTAGTATGTTATTTCGTACAAATGCTTTATAGATTGTTTCATGTGATTAGTACTCAAAAAGCTCATTATCTTCTTGATACCCTTTTCTGTAGTGATTCTGATATCAAATCCGTAGTGAACTATAAACAGAGTAACAGTAGTGATTTTGTTTTTTTTTACTCAGGTTGTGTATTTTTCTCGTTCTGGATTTCTCAGCTGGGAAAAGGATTGAATTCTACAGCTTAGAGGTATTTTTATCACATAATTGACTGCCAACTTCTCTATTAACCTGATAAAAACACTGCCATGCTGAAATGCGGTTCAAATGAACCTTTGTAGACTTGATTTTTCTGAGATACCCACATTTTCTACATGTTCTATTATATCCATCTACTTGTTAAAAGTATAACAAACTTAACCCTGGATAACAGTCAGCTGGTATAGGATTAAATAAAACTAATGTCCTTTTAGCTAGAGAAAGGTAAGTCCTGACTTCAAACCCTGATTAATTCCAAAAGTAGATTTCTTACTGGATGAATTAGACTAAATGTAGCATTCTAATTCTTTGCTCCACTGCCATGTTGGGGGTTCATGCTCCTTTTGGTTCTGTTGGTTTTTTGGTGGTGTTTTTGTTTTGTTTTCTCTTTTCTCCCTTGGGAGACTTAAAGCATATTCTTGACTGTATATCAGTATAGCTTCAGGTGAAAGATGGAAGGAGGAAACATTTAATTTAGATGCATTTCTAAAAACAAAGTGTATTTTTTGAAATACCTTGAGAAATACCCAGATCAGACTTCCTCCATGTTCTTCAATAGCCATGATGTGATCTGTTCAGCTTCTTGGAATAGGAACTGATATTTCAGGAATGAGATTCTAAGTGGACAAAGGCATTATTTCCCAATATTTGAGGCTCTGTTTCGGAGGACAAAGTGCCAGAGATTAAAATGTTAATTCTAGACCTTATTCAATGACTTTTCCCTCCTAGTGCATATGAGAAGGGGGTGTCTGTTTTTCTGGAGACACTTAACATGTGTGTTCACTATACATGCCAGCTACCAGGTTGGCATGCTCCTGATTATAGAAATAGCTAAAAGAAAGGTCTAAGATCAGTTCTGAAAGCAGTACAATGCTTTGTGCTTGGGTAATAAAGTCTTACCAATTAAAAGTGCAATTAAGGTCCTTTATGTATCATGCAATACAACTCATGCTATTACTGCATGTTGAGGTGAAGGTGTATCAAGCATCTTCTTGTGCCACAAGTAGCTGAAAAACTCCCTCCTGTCACAGCAGATCTTATGCTCTGAATAGAGATCTTGGGAAACTGACGCATGCACCAGAACCTTATCTCAGATTCAGCAGTGCACCAGTTAGTAATTTTAGAGCCTAGTTGATAGGCATCTGTTGTGGTTTAGGCTGGGTTAACTTCTTCTCAGTAGCTGGTACAGTGGTGTGTTTTGGATTCAGTATGAGAATAATGATGATAACACACTGATGTTTTGGTTGGTGCTAAGTAGTATTTATCCTACATCAAGAACTGTTTTTCTGTCTCATGCTCTGCTAATGAGGAAGTACAAAAAAGAAAAAAAAAAAGCCAGGAAGAACCATAGCAGGGACAGATGACCCAAACTGGCTAAAGGGATACTTCACATCATAGAATGTCATGCCCATTATATAAACCAGGGACTTACCTGGAAGGGAAATAGCTTAAAGGGAGTGGGATCTGGCAGGAATGGAATGTTGGTCAGCAGTATCAGTTTTATTGTGCATCACTGGTTGATTTTTTTTGTTTTTCCTTTCTATTGTTGTTATTTTTTATATTATTTACTACTATTATTAAATTTTACTTTGTCTCAATTATTAAACTGTTCTTATCTCAACCTGCAGGTTTAACTTTTTATTCTCCTCACCGTTCCACTGGGGAGGCACCATTCCACTGGGAAGGATGGAGAAGGGGGTGGCGAATGAGCAGCTGCATAGTGTTTAGTTGCCAGCTGGGATTAAACCACAACAGCATCAAAGTCATAAATTTGCCTTTGGTTGTTTTCAAATGAATGGCTATTTCTAAAAAGGAAGGCAGAATCCCATAATTTAAAGTGTCAGGGCTTTTTGGATGGTAAAAAAATGTGATAAAATGCACTGCAAGACTTCCATTTTTTTTCTTATGAAACTTTTAGATGACTATGAGTTCTTCACAATATTGGAAAACTCTTTGTTAATGCATGTAATACCTTAAAATTTTTAAGTTATATTTCTAAAAGTTTATATTTCTAAAACTTTGCTTAACACGTATATATATTTTACTACCTAAAGTATCTTCAGTTAAATTTAAATAACATTTGTATTTAAGCAACAAAAGGGGGGACTGTATGGTCTAACTACAGAAGTCAAACACAACGTGTAATTGTGCCGAATGCCAACTAGTGCAAATCATAGAATCGTAGAATTGTTTAGATTGAAAAGGCTAGCATTCTCTTACAATTACTGGCAAATCAGAAGACTTAGGAAATATGAATAAGGAAGATCAACAAATTAGTCCGTAGAAATTTTATTTTTAAAGGAAAAGCCCATCTTTTTTCCTCTGTTGTTCCATCTCTTCCCCATCGTTTACTCCACCAATGAGAACACTACCTCTTTCCAGATAACAATTTAAAAAGTTCAGTGTCAATTGTCCTCTTTTTTGATAATCCTTTCAATTCAATTTCCTAACAAGTGGCTACTGAACTTCCACTTCTTTTTTTTTTTTTTAATGGAAATTTATTAATATTGGAATTGGTTTTTTCTACTGAAAGACAAGAGTTCTCCTAGGTTGAATTTTGCATTTCCCCCAGGTAGGTATTATTCATTCATTTCTGTTGTGTTAGAATAAAAGGTACCTTTAGTCATGTAATTCCTTGCCACTGAAGTGAAAAGTTAAAGCGAGCAACATTTTTCCACATACTTCTGTACACACTTTTTTTTACAAGTGTATGATCACAGAGGCAAATTTAGGCATCTTTGCAATATAAAGAAAAACTGGACTTTGCTGTCCTTGATATTTTCTTTTGTTAGTTGAGGCAGTTCCCTCAAAGAGTTCTCTCTCTATGCTAGCTGCATAATTTTACCTTGCTAAAAATTCTGCTTGGTGGCAAAAGATCTAAAAGTCATGTACTGTGATGATAAACCTGCAGAGTATATTGCAGTACTTGCTATGGTTAAGGGAGTCCTGTATATGCCTGTTTACTTTGTACTGAAGTGAAAATTTGAATACTGTTTATAAATTCAGGGTTGTTCTCAAGAAATTTTTTATGGTTTCAAGGTTCCTGAGTGGATTCAGTCAAGGATTTAAACATTTGGTAATTTGAATTTTTAGATGCTGTGTTTATAAAGTGAGATCTAGTACTCCCTATGAGATACTTAGGTTTCCAATGAGCTCTGACACAGAACTCTTTAGATGTTTCAAGGTAAAACCGAGAGTAACCAAAAGTCACCCAAGCCCCAAGCTCAATTTCAGTGGAAGAACAACTGAAATAATAAGAAAACCCATGTGATGACAGAAAAACAACTAAAATCTCGTGCTACTGTGTGGAATTATACTTCTTCAGACAACTGGTGACTTCAGCACTGATTTTGGTAGCATATTGATTGGCATGTTATGGAATGCTATGGAGATTTATGTTCAGATTTCCCTTTGGCCACAGAGTCTTCACATTTTTTGGCACTGCAGTTATAGATACAACAGAGGTGATTCTACTTGCAAGGGTAGAAAAATTAACCTGTTGTTCTTGAGAACAGTCCATATTTTGCCCGTTTTTAGGTTAGTCACGTTTGAGTGTCTTTAGGCAGAGAATAATTGACTCTGCAGTAGGATATATATAAACAAAAGATACAGAACTGTTATTCACTGTCTAACACCCACAGAAGATAACTAAAAATTACCAAACATTAGACTAAGCACTTGTGTGCTCACTACCCCAATGGACGAGGCACTCAAAGAGCTATCAGCCCTGTGGCTTCCACAGAGGACTCTGTGTCAGAGGATCACCTTGGACTTCCAGCTATAGTTCCATTGATGGCATCAACATCTCCTGGCTGGGATCTCATCACCCTTGTCTATCCTGTCTTTGCTTGCTAGGTCTCACACCTTTCCATGCTGATATTTTCCCCTCTGAATCCTTGAGCCACCGATGATCTCACCCTAAGCACTCTCATCTCTCACTCTGTCCTTTCTCACCTATGTACAGCCTTTCTCGTATGCCATATAACAGTGGTAATCTCAATTTCTTATTGGACCCAGTCCTGTTTCCTTCAGAGAGTATCATAAGCCTCAGAACTCCCATGTGAGTTGACAGAGAGAGTCAGAGTGAAAAGTCATACAGATTTCCTATGAAATGTATTGTGGCACTTGCGAGAGGGCAGAAGGAGTTCAACAAAATGGCACTAAACCAGTCTGGCCCTCTTTTTTTTTTTTTTCCTGTGAGAACTTTCTGAATTCTCAGACACTAGAGCTGTATTTTCAGCAGATGAAGGCGAAAGGTGCCACTCATCCTTGCTGAGGCACCTGAACTAGACAGAACAGAGGTTTCAGTAGTTTAAGAAAAGTGTTGTGGGAAGGAAAAAAAAAAAATCACAAAAACCCCTGCACCATAATGAAACTGAACTGGGATTTTGTTGCTCATTTCCAATTCAACAAACTGTATAAAGTGTGAGTAGAAAGTCATGATTTCTAATAAACGAATTCCTTTGCAATTCTTTTAACTGCTGCTGCAACTTTTGTGACACTAATTCTTGTTAGCCTGTTCCTGGCAATGCATTATTGAATCACGTTGCAATGTGAGATAGCCAGGGCTGAAAACAAGATGCAGGCACAGAGCTAGGAGGCTGGCTGCTGTAAAATTGGGAGCATTATATTTTGAAGGTCACAGTTACCGTTTGTATGTGTGGAAACGACAGTATGTAGTATAATAATTTTCTAGAACTTCTTCATCCCTCCAACACTAAATAAGACACATAATTTTAAATTTTTAATCATACAGAGGGAAAAGGAATTCCCAAGATTTATTTTCTCTTTGGTTTTGGTTTTTTGTTTGTTTGTTTGTTTGGGTTTTTTGTTTGTTTTTTTGGGGGGGGGGAGGTTTTTTGTTTGTTTTTTTTCCTTTCTTTTTTTTAAAGAAGAAGATTGGTTGTAACTGACAGCTTCTACTTTTCAATGAAATAGAGATTGGAAATAAGTAAAGAAAGATAACATAAACAAATGTGGACATAAAAAAACGTAGTAATGGATTCAAGTACTTTGTATTTAAATGTCTGTAGACAATTGCAAAATAAATTTCTTTAAAATACTTTTTTAGTTGTATAAGTTGATATAGATTTTCCTTGTGAGATTTTGCTGAACAGTGAGGACTTAGCGCCTTGCAAGAAGTGTATTTTTCATAGTCCATTATTAGTGAATTTCTAGTATGCATTAATTTCATCTTTTCATTTATGATCTGCATTGTGAACTGTGAATTTAAAGTCTGAGAATGTAGCAGTTATTTTATTAATAGTGTCCATGAGTTTGATGAAATATGATAAAATACGTAATTAGCAGAATGACGTTTTACATTTTTCAAGCTTTTTGAAAAAAATTATACTGTTTTTCAAGCAGGTTCGTAAGAAAGAAAAAAACTTATAAGATTTTAGATAGTTGAAACCCCCCATTTTGCACTATCTTTTTCAAAAACATTTTGTATTTTCTTCTCAGAAGTAACCTTCAAAGTAATTAGTTTCTTTTAATGTCTTCATTTTCATTTAAATGCTCAACAATCAGGATAATTAGTATTAATTTGGCATTGTCATATTCTATTAATGACAATTCTGCCACTTATCACTAGCATCCTGCAGGCACAATGTTATCAGAGAAATATGACTGGTCCACTTTATCACTTTAACCAAAGACTTTAAATGGATATAAAACAGTAGGAACTGGCATATTCCCAATACAAATTTATGCAATTTCTGATGAAGAATTGTCTCTGTAGTACTGGTATCTTTGTGTTTAAATCCAATTTTTGAGTTCCTTCGCAATACATATAAAGACTGACTTTCAACAATTTGTTTTGTTCATTATAAATTTGTGGGCCAGACCTGTCTTAGTTCTGCTTCACATACATAGAATAGTTACATACAGCACCTAATTGAGTTCAAGTACTATTTTACACCCGAAAGTGTAAAGTGACCATTTTGCCCTGTATTTCTCAAATGCTAATGGTAGAAGAAGCTGAAGTATATTTTTTGAGGAAAGTATCTTGGTCAACTAAAGGAAAGTGACATCTCTGTGAGCACAACTATGTACCACTACATATAACTCACTCTTGGGAACCAGGTTGTACTCATTGCCCTAAGGAGGATGCAACAACTGCTCTTCAGAAACATATATTGCTTGTTTGGAGATCAGAGAAGCGGGAAAAAAAAAAAAAATCTCATTTACCCATTTACACTGATGTCTTTATTAGCAGCATAGTGATACCATACACATTAAAGAACTTTTACTCTGAGTTTGACTTTTGATTAGAGCCAATTCCATATATCTCAGTGAACTGTTTCTGACGCTTGCCCCTGCAGATTGCAATCATTAGGGTTATCATGGTCTTATCTCTTCAACTTTTAGTGATTACTTCATTCCGATTTTTCAGTGCCATTATGGTAAGATTGGCTTTTTCAAGGAAGCAGCAATAAAATTCAAATATTATTCAATACCATTTCTTCTTGGAAATTCTGGATAGAAACTCATGTGTTTGCCACAGGTTCTTCCATTAATAAAATCAATGTGTTTGGAGCATGGTAGGCTTGCTCTGTGTGTGCAGAGCCCCTGTATCACATGTGCACAGTGCACTGATGTTTCCCAGAAGCAGCAGGCTCACTCTGCCTGTGCTGCAAAGTTAATCTTTACGTGCATAGTGAACATGTCTGGAAATTTTGGAGATCCCATCTGGGGGCACAAACTTCTGCAGTTCCCAGATAGAGAAAATTTCTTGACAGAAAAGGGAGGACATGTCTGAGGAAATCCAGATGTAATCTGGCTCTAGCTAAGACTGAAATGGAAACTGAAAATACCCCAAACTACCAGGGTCAGTATTTAGCTACTTTTTTCTTCTTTGGGAATTGAGTAAAAACTCACTGTAACTAAAAAAATACGGTAAATTCTCTTCCCCTGACTATTTCCCTTTTTCTGACAAGAATTTTCTGAATGATCTTACACTTCTCTGATACTGCTATTTCCCAGCCACATTGTTCTCTTATCACATGCCTCTTTAGAGTGCTTATCAAATGTCTTTGTTGTTGCATTTCTGAAATTATTTCAAGTTGTTCTTAATTACCTATTATTTAAATGACACATTAAAAGAATTCTATTTTACATTCCTTTGCTTAAATTTTTTGCTCATTTCATGATCTGTTACTTTCAGGCAAGTAAGTGTAAGGGGAGATTTTAGATGATTGCAGAACGATTAGTTAATCTAGCCTACCTTTAATGATATTGAAACATTTGATTTGTCATAATCTGAACTCAGTGATGCATTTAAAGAAACTCTCATTAACTTCATCATATTTAACTTCAGGTTTCTAACTGATGTAAGTACATCTTGTCATACTCCCCTATACTCCTCTACCCTCTCCCAAAATATATCTGGTTTAGTGTTGTTCTTTAACCCCAGCCCGCAACCAAGCACCACACGGCTGCTCATTTAGTCCCCTACCAGCAGAATTGGGGAGAGAATTGGAAGGGTAAAAGCTAGAAAACTCAGGGGTTGAATTTAATGGGAACAGTTTAATGGGGAAAGCAAAAGCCACACACACAAGCAAAGCAGAACCAATTCACTGCTTCTCACAGGCGGGCGGGTGTTCAGCTGTGACCAGGAGAGCAGGGCTCCATCACGCATAACAGTTGCTTGGAAAGACCAACATCATCACTCCAAATATCCCCCCTTCTCTCCTTTCTTCCCCCACTTTTTATACTGAGCATGATGTCATATGATCTGGAATATCCCTTTGGTCAATTTGGGCCGCCTGTCCCGGCTGTGTCTCCTCTCAATTTTCCATGCATCTCCAGCCTCCTTGCCAGCATGGCAGGCTGAAAAGCAGAAAAGGTCTTGGCTCTGTGTAAGCTGTGCTCAGAAATAACAAAAACATCTCTATATTATCAAGCCTATGTTCAGGACAAATCCAAACCACAGCCCCATTCCAGCTACTGTGAAGAAAATGATCCCTGCCAAAACCAGAACACATAGTTTAAAAACAAAAGCACAGAATAACAAATTCTATAGTCCTTTAAGAGAATTAAAGGAGCAAATCTGGAATATTATATATATAGTATACTATCTATACTGTGTATTTTCTTAGCAAATTTGCATTATTCCTATTATACATATTCCTGTGAGGGTGGTGAGACGCTGGAACAGGTTGCTCAGAGAAGTTGTGGATGCTTCATCCTTGGGAGTGTTAAAGGACAGGTTGAGTGGAGCTCTGACCAACTTGGCCTAGTGAAAGATGTCACTGTACAGGGCGGTTGGAACTAGATAATCTTTAAGGTCCCTTCCAACCCAGGACATTCTATCATTCTCCAGGTATTGTGCCTCTTGCCAACAAAAAATGTTTTCATATTCCTTATTTTGGACATCACCTTCATGATACCAAGAGGAATTTTCCATTTTTTAGATATCCATTTAATTGTATTTTCTTTTAGTTTTCTATCTTAACAGCTTCAATACTTACACAGATGTTTCTATAGGGTGTTATAAAAATATTTGTGTTAGAAAATATTAGACATATCTACTGAAGTCTCTCATGCATAAATCTCATAACTGAGTCTATATCTCTCTATTCATATATAATATTTCTAGAGTCTACAGGGACATCTTAGTACATATTATGCAGATGACTCTGTTATTTATGGAATGGGATCAGTTATTCCCCAGGTGGTTGTAAAACTGCAATCTCAGTTTGACAAGAGACAAATTGGTTTAGAGAAAACAAATTATTCTCAAGTCTTTAGAAACCTAAGTGGTGTTGGAGCATGGTAAAATGGTAACTAAATTGAGGAGATGATGATTTAATCATTCAAGACCAAAAACCTTGTTTTGAATAGTGCTTACAGACTTCAAGTCATCATCATTTTGATCTTGTCCCTGAACAGTTTTAACCTCTGGACAGAAAGCTTCATCTGCTACCAGAAGAGGAACTGATATGTTGGTCTCACTTAAGCTTTCTTTTAAGAATGATACTCTTCAGTAATTAATAACCCTCTCCAGTGGGGGGAAAAAAAAAAAAGGCATGACTAGCACGGATTATCTGGTTGAGGGGAAGTAAAAAGCCAGAAATATGCACAAGCCTTAAAATAATTACTTTACATGTATATGTGGAATGATAAACATTTCTTTAATGATATGATGTCAGTTAAGATACACGAATTAATTCAAATAATGACAATTTTTTTTCTCTTACTGCTTTCAAACTATGTCACTGTTGCCATTGTCCAGGATTATGAGATTCTAGTGAATATATTTCAAAATTTTAAAAAACTGTATGACTGAATTTGAATTTCTCATGAGAGAAACAGTGAGTAAAGAATTATTATGATAATATCCCATGAATTATGTACTTTCTACTGTACATGACAAGACTATGACAATGCACAAATTAGGTTTGCGACCTGGGGGTGATCTACATCACATAATTCCTGGAATAAATTAAAAAAAAAAAAAACACAACAGTTTTTCTTATTATTAATTCATGTGGGTTTGGGGTGTGTCTCTTTCATAAATTGTTTGTAATATTCTCTTTATTGCACTAAGGAATTTTGAAGTTTGGAGCTTGTTTATCTTTCCTTTAAAAATGGAGATATCTGTTTCATGCTGTCTTCCATCCTAAAAAATTCTACTTCCTTTCCTTTGTTTCTCCTCCAGCTATCTGGCATATCCTATATTCCAGTTTAGCAATATTTGGCAACTCAAAATATAGGCCTACATTTGACAGATTTAAATCCTGTGTACACTAGCCAATATATTTAGGGAGGAATTATTCTATTCTGAAGATTCTATTCCAACCTCTTACTCAAAACAGGGTTAACTCTGGGATCAGAAAAGTTTTCACTAGGTATTGTCCAGCTAGGTCTTGAAAAATTTGATACAAGGATGGAGCCTGACCAGCCTCTTATTTCCACTTCTTTACCATCCTTGTTTCTCCTTGTATCCAATAGAAACATATGCTACTCTTCTCTCCTCTTACTATATATCTATGTGAAGAGTCTGGCTCCTTCTCCCTATCACTTTGGTGTTAAGCCATTCAAAAATAATAAAATCTACTGTCCTTCCTGCCATTTAAAGTTCTTAATGAATTTATTGAAGTATAAAATCCAAGTAATAATACCATAACAGAGCTTATTATTTTACACCCTGATTTCCTCCTCATCCTCTTGTTTTGCAGCTCAAAAAAATTACTATAGCCATAGAAGGGTAAGAGAAAAAAAAGTCTATATTTAGTGTTCTTCTAAAGACAATATTTTTGTAAGTAAATTTGCCAGATATTTTAGTGATTTTGAATTTTAAACATACAGATTATTCATATATCAGATCATATGTAGTTCATTCAACCAAACAGGAAAATTGAATATCAATCAGAAGATTTAAAAAGAAAAAATGATAACACTTAAAATCCTCATTGCAATCTTGAAAGTATGGAAATCATATTCACTGAGGATTATATAGCACTAGAACGCCCGAAGGTTTTCTTTAATATCTCCTATACGTATGGTCCAATATGATAAAATCAGTTTTCAGTACTTGGCCAGAGTGCAGAGTACATCAAGCATTATTATAAGATTAAGAACATTGCAACCCTAACTTCCCCTTCGTCTACAAAAGTAATTTAGGTATCCCAGTTGCTGTATTTCCTATCACATTAACCTAAGATATATCCAGCTGAAAATTTATTGCTAGAGTTTAAGCAACTTGTTTTGAGCAACTAAATAACCACTATTTTTACTTCATTTTAATGATAATAATAATGATGTATAAATAGAGAGTTGAAACTTGTGTTTTGTTAGCAGATCAGTCAGGTTAGTTAGTTTTATAGGAACAATGTTTTGCAAGCTTCCCAAACTATCATTTAAAATAATTCGAGAGTTGACGTAGTAGAGCTTACAGCTTCAGGGAGAAGAAAGCTGGGGAGAAGAAAATGGTAGAATTATGTTTTATTTTTCTGTTTAGTAACAGATACACTGACTATAACCCTTTTCCAAAAAGAGGATTAAGTAGGAAAGAAATGTGAAGCAGGAAGGACATGTGTTTTATTTGAATCATCTGTCCTCATACACCGGAAGACTTGGAGAATTAGAAAGAGTATGCAAAGTTACTCAGAAGACAACCATGTCGCAATAGTCTGTTCAGCAGTTCTCTCAAAGTAAAGAGCTATCACTGTCATCCAGAAGGGATGAACATCTGTATACTTGCAGATCATGAGTTGAGCCAACAGAAACTCAAGGGCAGATAATATAAATGTATGCTGGAATTACTGTTGGTTACATAGAAGCAATTTATCATGATAGGAATAGGAAATTTTGAGACTCCATAGCACAGTATGGGTTCTTGTGGAATTTCTTATTTGAGCAGAGTTGTCTGAAACAAGGCATCTGGAAACTGGAAGAGTGAAAGCAGCTAGCAGTAAGCCATGGGGTTTTGATTTTCTGATAAGAGACAAGCATTTATATTTTTTACTTTAAGAAAAAAGAATTTTTCTTTGCATGCTTTTAAGAAATTCAAGAAAGACATGATACATTTTAGACCATGTAATTAGTTAAGTACTAAAAGATCAAAGGAGAAAGTGTGGTCTTAGAAAAGTGCACTGAGATAAAAAAGTATAAATACTAGACAAACTATATTAAAAAAGCCTAAATTTTTGCCCAAAATATAATTTCTTTAAGTGAGGTAATAATAATAATACCGCATTCCCAAATTCTTAGTCAGAGAGGAAGAAGAAAACTCCCTTTTAAAAAATTAATAAATAGCTTGTGGTGCTTGGCACTGTTAGACAAAGTAACTCATATTTTATTAAAGTCTTACAAGTCTCTTAGTGAAATAAAATTCACCAATAATTTATTTAATTGAAATATTCTTTTGGGTTACAGACTTTCCATGTTTGTCTATGTTTCATGTGATGTCTGAGGAATAAACAAACAATATATTGGGGAGCTTGTCATTTCAGGCTTGAAAATAGCTTTATACACACAAGAAAATTCACTCGAAAAGCAGACGAAAGAACACGCAGACCCAAGTAGAGAAATCAGAAAAATGTCAATCAGCTGGACAAAAAGATGACAAGGGTCACAGAAATTCAGAGAAGGACTGCTCTTATATGATATTAAGGCAAGCAAGACATCAGAAATTGCTGCCTGAAGACAAAAAGTCAATGTGTTTAATTGTTGTGGGTTTTTGTTAAACCTTCAATACTTTCACTTCTAATGATAAAATATTCTTTATATGTACTGGGCTTTTTAAAGCTCTTCTTAAAATTTTCTTCATATTTTTGGATATGATTCAAGAAAAAAAGCCCACACCAATTTAATGTAAAAAAAATTATGGCTGTACAGTAAAATTAAAGACAGACAGATAGGAGAACGGAAATCCCTGACTGCCCTTAATAATGAATACAATCAAGAAACATTTTATATCTGAAGTTTAATGTAACTAATTCTTCATGAAATACAGTGATTGGAGGGATATAAGGAATACACATTGTGAAAACTCACACAGGGTTGGTATTTTTATGAAGGTGAACAAATGCCTCAACTTTTTTACACTGTTTGGAAGAATATGCAGATTTTAATCTACATAAGAAAATGAAATTCATGCCTAGAGAGTTAAGCTTCTAATATTTTCTACATTATTTATATTTGTACTTATAAATCACTAAAAACAGGTGGCAGAAAAATCATACAAAAAGTCAGTCTTATTTAGTAACCCACTGGTTGATCTATAATTTTGTTAGCTAGTGGATAGAGTACCTTGCTCTCTTGGGAGAAGAAAACTTTAAACTACCATTTAATAAACAAAACAAAACTTGGCTCTGATGATAACCATGAGTGCAACTCTACATGAATTGCTTATACTGTGGAGGGGGTGGTCAAAATGTCCACAGCTTACAAAATTTCATGGGGTTTTTTTGTAAGAAAGTGTGCAGTACCCATTGAATTGACATTGTTGAGACCAATTTTGAGTCAACTGTATATTAGAGAAAAAAAACAATCCAAAAACTGAAAAGTTTGTAGAAGACAGAGGAATAAGATAAAGAAGCTTCTGTGCTAAGAAGATAGATTGTAGGGGATTTTGCTTGTTTTATAAGGAACAGTTAAACGAGGGGATGACAATAGGTAGAGAATTCAGTTGTGATGTAAATGTCCTAAATTTGCTTTAGATCCTTGAAAAATTTAGTTGTCTGCTTATAAACAGAATTAGTTTTGATCAATCTGCCTTTGTTATTCAGAATGAAGTCTTTGAATAACATTCAAAGCCTTTAGGTCAAGTTAGGAATTTATATTAGTTCTTCTATTCTTTTCAGACTTTTAATTGAAATATCATGATAATTGCTGAGGCCTCTGAAGTAATTGCCATTAAAAATACATCCATGGAATGAAGGTGTTGATTGGGTCATATTTAAAACAATTTGTTCATTGTTAGTCTTTCAAATATTACTTCAGCCAGAAAGTTGAGATCACCACCCTCCGAATAAAGACACATCCTGTCTTTTGTAATTTTGTAAGAGTATCTGATCTACAGTTAACTTAGCTGATTTTGAAAAATCAAGTCATTCAATACAGAAACTTTCTACCATGAACTAAAGCTGAAATATCCACTGGGAGAGATTTATATAAGCTGACTATCCAGAACAGTTGGAATTGTTTAATTGGTTTCAATTCCATTTTGTATACTCTCCTTCCTTGCTCTCTCTTTGAAATACACTTTAGGAAACTTCCCAGTCTGGCCATTCACGAGAAGTCAAACTCCCAAGGCCAGAGACTGGCACTGCTGGGTCCGAAGCCCCTTTGCAGCAGGTGGCTTCCCTGAGCCGATGGGTGCCTCGTCTGACTCCACACCCACAGTCAGACCAGGTTCTCTTACCGGTTGGACTTCAGATTTTCCCTTAGCAGAGTCTCAGATGTCTAGTTCCATAAAGCAATTTATTCAAAGCACAGGAACATAGAAATAGCCCAAACTGTTGCCTCTGAGGAGAATCCCTGACAAAGAAACCCCTGAGCTTTTATACCCTCACAGTCTACCCCCACACAAGTCTCACTCTTTCTTCCAAGTTCTCCTCTCCTGTTGTGTCTCTCAGAGTCCATTCCCCTAGCTGTTGCCAAGGTATTTGTGCCCTTTGTTAACCAACGGGTTGGCAGTTCACGGCCTCTTGTCTTGGCTTCCCACTCAGATCTCAATCAGCATCTCAATCTCCATCTTAATCTGCAGCTTGCAAACCGATCTACCTGCACTGGATATATTCCTCAACACTAAATTTCAGAAAAATTCAAATAAACAGTCACCCTTTAAGCAGAAAGGGAAAATAATCTTTTATAAGATTATAATTTGCTGTTTGCTAAATGATTGTCAAAATTGTTCATCAACATGGTACTAAATCATAACAGTTATAACTCCTTTGTTAAGGTTTAACTGTCCTTTTCCTCCAATTGCTCAGCTACACAAGGAGAAAGATGTTTTCAGCCCTCTCTGCTTTACAATTTATTGCAAGCATGAAACCTTGCTCAGCAAAAGGGGGTGAGACAACCAGATGAAGCAGAAAAGAACACGGTGTAGTTGCTTGATGCAAACAGCACTCTCCTGAGAGGTGGAAAATGTGAATTTTGTGTTCTCTAGGCTTTATAAGACTTTAAACACAGGACAGCTCCTTTAAAATAAACTACTTATTTTCTTCTATTTTTGAAGAAGTTAACTGAGCTATGTACTATCTAAAAATCCCACTAGTCCTTGTGAATTAAGTTTGCTATAAAATATTTCTTTGGGTCAAGCCCTCCTTCTCATCCCTTTTGAAGTCAAGAACACTAATAAGGAGTTACGATGCTTGAATTGTCACACCTGGTGTCAATTTAGGTGGCCAGGGCTGGCAACACTGGCCAACAATGGCTGACACAATACTCATGCTCTTCTGAAGCAGCAGTTAAGGGTGACAGCAGGATACTGCAGCACACCAGAAATATCATCATATGTCTACAGTCAGGCACATGAATCTACATCTGGGCTTAACCAGCTGTAATAAACTGGAGAAGGAGGCTTAGCCAATTTCAGGACTGCATGATTAGAAATGTTTTATGAGGTAGAGTTTTGGCTTGGCTAAGTAGAAAGAAGCTATATGTTAAATCTGTAGACAAAAACTAATTTTTGGAGCCATAGCCATAAAAGTCTATCTGGTAGTACATACCCAGAACTACCTGTTTCTTAATATGTCAGAGCTCATCTGGTGTCAGGTGAATCTATGTCATGGGATAATGCTGCACAAAGAAGGAAAACTGCAACTTAATTTTACATGTTTCTTTATTGTTCTAGAAGTGTACACCCATATTGTGTTTGAAATTAGTGACAGCTGTGGGTTCTAGGCATAAGCTGGCCATGTGTAGCGCTAACTGCTAGAGGACCTTACATTCAACTTGCAAGGAGAGATCTACAGATGGCTCCCTGTTGGACATCTTCAGCTTTTGTTCCAGCAGGAAGGAAGCTGCTTTGAGAAAACCAGCAGCACAGATGTGTATTGTAAGATTTCAAGTGCAAACTAAATTTGCACTGAAAGGAAACCATTCAAAGAAACCTTGCAGCACACTAAGAAAATAATGCATCCTCTGTTCAAGTTCACAAATGAGCAAGTAAATGTGACTTCTTAGCCTCTGCACTTTGTATAACCCAGTATTTACCCTCTCACTTTGGAACACACTTTTGCTCTTTATTCAGACAGATCTTGGATAGCGAAGCATACTAAACTTCTAGTTCCTAAATGATATAGTTATTAGTTCAGGTAATCTAGATTCTTCTTTCCATTTTATGGATTTTAAGTTTGAGGTTATTTGCATTCCATTTCAACAGAAGGAAAAGAGATTGCCCTCCTTCTTCCATTGACAATTACTATTTATTTTTTAAATGTGCACATGCTGTCACACCTGAAAAAAAAAAGCAAACCTTTCGCAGTGCTCAAAAAAGTGTTTATTGATTCCTTTTTCCTTCAGGGATGGGTTTGTTCTAAATCCTTTATGGATATAATAAAGTGCCCTGCAGGCCTCCATGCCTCAGCTTTGAACAAATATTGCATTTTATATGCACCCTGAAGACAGTATTTCTTGTTGGCTATTTATTTGCAGGTTGTTGTCCATTCTACAGTTTTCTTGCCTTAGTTTAGACTCTAATGTGGAGATATTTAAGTCTCTATTAATTTCAGAAAGAATAATCTCTAATAGATTGGAAAGCATGTGACAAATAAGCATAATTTCCTTTATAGGTTCTTTCCTTTATAGTCTCTTCTTCGTGCTTATTTTGAATCTATAGAGCTAGATGGTTCCCTGTGTTACTTAAAATTCAGGGACCCTTAGATCTCATGATAACATCACTCAAAACAAGAGCAAAAGAAGGATATATATTTAAGAAGGATCTTATTATTAGTAATCAGTTTATTATCTTAAAAGAAAATAATTGTTTTTCAGCTTGTCAGAGGTGTTAATTGCAAACTATATATTTAAATTATTATTGGCACGCATTAGTGTGGTACATCTGGTAGAAAAAAGATGATATCATTCTTCGCCATTTCTGTAGCACAATTTTTTCCTAATTACTCTGTCATTAATCTGAATAGCTAAAGAGTTGGTATTCATACAAATAAAAAGGAATCTTGGTTGCTACCCTGGGGAAGTTGTTTTTCCTTTACATGATTCTTTTTACTTAATATCAACACTAGCACCAAAATTAGTTTCATGCCACTTAAATATGTGTAACCAGCTGTGGATGTATTTTTTTAGTATGCTGCATGAAAAAGTTTTTCCTTTTCTTGAGCTATAGGTGTTAATTGGTATCTTTGTATCTTGCTAATTAAGTTCTAGCAACACCTTTTCCTTCTTCCTTGCTCTGAATTTAATGAGCTCCCTTGTCGTAATAATTTATTAGATAATTAGATAAAACACGCCAAAAAAGTTTTTTAGAGGAACTTTGAATGAGAAGGTTCAGATTTTAGAGATAACACACAAAACACAAATAATCAATACCATGTTGTTCATTAAGAAATTTATTATATTAACATGCAAATGTTTCTGATTGTGCAAGTGTATATTTTGTTGTTAGACAATGTCAGACTGCTATATTAAGCTATCCATTGGTTCTGTGAAGCAGAGCAAGAGCATACAACTAAAATTGCCTTCAAGAACCCCACAGCAGTCCTTTCAGACTTATAGGAATAGAGGATTGGAAGGGCTTTGTATGTCATCTTATCTATTCCCTGACCTCGGGCAGCATCAACCGTATATTTCATCCAAGATTTTTCCAACTCACTTTTGAAAAGCCTTGGTTATGGATATTGCCACCTCCATAGGCAATTTACCTTAGTGCTTTGCTATCCCTAAGTTAATTTCTTGTGGAGTCAAACTCAATTATTTAATTTAATACTATTTTCCCATAGAATAGACAACTCATTATTTTCTTTCTTCTTTCAATACCTAAACTGCAGTTATACTTTTCTCTAGTTTTCCTTTTTTATGTTAAGGCATATATTTACTTCAATCTGCTAATAGATCTTGTTTTCTAGACCTCTGATCATTCTCCTTTAGTCTGTCCAAAATTTACGTCTCTTGAAATACACATAAAACATTAGAGTAAATTTATTCATTTTTAGTAAATGGCTTCCCATGTGTTCCTCTTATGGAATTTGCTCTTACAAGAACAATATTATTCCCTTGTTTACATTTATACTGTTGGTTATTTGCTTTTTTTCTACAAAAACACTCTTGGATGGATGACCTTACAGGGCTAAGCGAGCTCCACCTGCCCGGGTTTGAAGTTAGAGTTGTCCTTCTCCTAGGATGACTGCCAGAAGGCTAATGAGCCTGCCCATGGACACATTTTATTTGTTCCCTCAGTTTTGACCTGTCTGACATGGGAGACCCTGCTGGAAGTATACACCACCGCCAGCACAGCTCACAACCTCATAAGGGCACATGCGCTTCTCCCCCACTAAAGGGAGAGGGCAAGCCTTACACTCTATTTTTTTTTTTTTTCTTTTCCCTCCAGCCTCCTGCACTGAAATCCAGGGACATAGCCTTGCCCTATAGACCCTTCCAGGACATTGTAATTCTGAAGCAAACCATTCCTGGGCAGTAGCCTCAGGTGAGCTAATCAGATTGTTCCTGGACAATAGCCACAGGGAGAGCCAGGTTTGGCACATTCCAACCTTATCTCAGAAATACTGGAACAAAAGCA
>VZRE01006970.1:0-26496 GCA_013396775.1 Cephalopterus ornatus | reverse complement strand
AGAAGGGTTCTCTGAGAGGCCAGGGAACGCATTCAACTTTTTAATTCCTTCTACCTCTACAGCCGCTACCCCAAAAGCCCACCGACGTCCTTTTGGATCTTTGAAACAGCCATTTAAGGTAACTGATACCCAGGATACATAGGGCATCTGGACCAGTCACGATGGTGTGTCTCTGCCACTCCTTCCCTAACAAGCTTACTTCAGCTTCCACCACTGTCAGCTTTTAAGAATCCTGTCACCCCAGCAATTGAAATAGACTCTGGCCCTACATGCCCTTGATGGCATTAGAGTGCATTGCGCACCAGTGACAACCAAAGCTTTGTATTCTTGTGGGTCTGATGTGCCACTACCTCAAATCCACACAGTCCAATACATGCACGGTTATCCCGTGCCTCTACCTGGCTAGAGGCAGGACCCCTCTAATGCTCATTTTGGTAAATGTGGCTTTCTCCCTGTGAGTACATATTGGAGGTCCCTTCCTAGGGATAAGACATGTTATCAACCCTCCAGTTCTGCCTAAGGGCTTGCCCACAGGAGATTGGGACTGCAGCCATCCTGGTGGAATTGCCTCTGGTCATTTTTCCTTTTAACTCCTCTGCCCATGCTGATAAAGCACAGGTGTAGCCTCTCTCCCTAGCCAGAGGATGCCTGTTCCGGATAGCAGGGGCTCCAGTTTGCATTGGAGAAACACAGAGAATGCTCTCTTTAAACTCTTCTCTCATTTTTTTGTGGTAATTTTTTACTTCACCACATCTGTGATGTACACTTCACCTTGTTGGGGTCGCTATTGGATTGTGAAAAGTATCTCTAACAGTGCCATTTCTCTCAGGTGTCAGATCCCATCTTCCATGGTCTCCCAGGTGCAAAGATGATGCCCCTGCAGGTCATCTCTGTAAACAAACCTCTCTCTTAAGCTTCTTAAAAGCTATGTCCAGAGATGAAGGGGTTCTAACTCCCCTACAAACCCCTGGTTAATACTCGCATCCTGAGACAGGGATCCTGAATACCCTGCTTCGCTACCATCAAGCAGTGCACTTTTGCCCATAAGATCCCAGACTCAAATCAACCAGGTCAGAATGAGTTCATCCTGTCATCAAATGATGTCTTTCCACAAGTTGAAGAGATTATCAAATGAAAGGGATGTAGTGATTACTTCTGGCTCTGGGTCTGTTATTTGTGACCGTCTTGCCTCCTCCTCATCGTCTACCGGGCAAACTGATTTGGTCTTATATTTTTTCCTTTGGATAGGACAACCTCTAATGGCTTGGGTCGTCCTTCTGGGTTTTCTACACTCTGAGCTGCCATGGTGTCTGGTGTTTTATTCCCTTTCTTTTCCTCCTGCAGGTGCTGCGCCATATCAAGCACCTTCCGGTAGGCAGTGGCCAGGGCTCCACATGCAACCACAAGCTGCCCCTCTGTTTCCCTCACCAATCTCATCACCTTGACAGGGTCCTGCAGTTGTTCAAGGGTCAACTTTCAGGTCATTGGAGCAGAAGCATTGTCTAAGAACTTACCCATGTCCTCCCACAACCCATGCCACTCAAAACTATTCATTCCTGCTTCTGGACACATTCCTGACAGATCTTGGTTCTACCTTCTACCTCTATCCATACGATAGAGCATAATAATGCAAACTGCCAAACATACAAAAAGTAAGGTATCTTTAACATCTAGAGGGAATTTAAACTCTTCGAAAACTGTTCTAGCAGACCTGAAGGAGAAACAGGTGAAGGATTGTCAAAAAACACTGTGTTGGATTCCTCCCCCAGATTGGGTGCCATTATCACTAAACCCCCAAGGATAAGAGCTTAGGTTAGGGTAGGAAAAAACCTCTGAAAACACATTCCAAAAGAGACTTATTGGCATTGAATTTACAAGCTTACAGATCCAAGTTACGAACTGAAAAATAGCCACAGCTACTTTGGTTTTAGAACCTATTTTGAAATAAACACCTATGAAGGGAAAATATGTATGCAGGAATACATGCCAAATAAACAGGAAGAAATCGAACATATTGTCTGAGGGGTTCTATATCCAATACACAAATGGATTATTCAAAACTGTTATTCTTTTTCCACTTCTCTCAGTGCCCCACATTGGGAAATGCCAATTTATTGTCTTGGTTTACTGACAATATGTCCCAGGAGGTGGGACCTCTGATGGAATAGAAATCCATCCCCTTATAAATCATAAAAAACTTCTGACATTACAAGGTGTTTGAGTGAAGTATGAAAAACCAATAACAATTTTACTAAAAACAGAGCACAAAAAAAGAAAAACACCAAACCTAAAAAAAACCAAACCAAAACCAAAACCAAATGGAGGTCACAAGGGGGAATACCAATGTGGAGAGTGGTGCCAGTGGCACCGGGCAAGTACTGGTGGTGGGCCGCAGTGACAGCCACAAGCAGTGCTTAATCCAAGGTGGTAGCGGCAGCAGCTGTGGCAGCAGTGGCAGCAGCAAGCAGTGGCGGGGACTAGCAATGGCAGTGACGAGCGGCGGCAGCGATGAGCAGTGGGAAATAGCAGGGCCTCACCACGCACAAAGGGGATATCTCTGACCAGCGCCTGCAGCGCCTGTGACTCTGATGAGATGCAGGTGGTGACTGCAGCAGGCAGCGGTGGCAGCAGGCAGCAGGAAAGCCCCTGCCCAGCATGGGATGCCACGCAAGGCAAGTCTGGGTGGTGGGTGACAGGTGACTTCTTCCAAGAGACAGCCCCAGGACACAGAGGGCAAGTTCCAGTCACGCCAGCAAATTTATCCTTCTTAAGCTCTCGTGGTATATCCCACTTAGATTCCCCTCCCGCCCCAGCCCCTTCCCCATGGGAGAAGAGAGTGGAGGTGTCCTCTACACCCTCCAAAAATACAGGATGAAATGAAAAAATTCAACAAGAAAATCTTCTTCATTTAGCTAAACCATAATATGCCCTCTAGCACAACAGAACACAAACTGGATGTTGAGCATAGAGGCTTCAGTCAACCCTAAAATGAGTCACATGCAAATTCTGTAAAACTGACTTAAGAGAGGAAAGCTTATTTATTCCTTTTTTGCTTTCTCTCCTCAACATGCTCCTAATTTCTCCCCACAAAATGTATGAAAGTTTTAAAAAAAATTCATCTTGTCTCGTACATAGATGAAAACTTACATTTTAATTTTTTTCTTCTTTTGAAACATTTAAAAGTTAACTTTTTTTAAAATTTGAGGATTTGAGGAAAAAAATAAAATTTAGACTTAGCCTGACAAGTTCTTGACAGTGAAAGAGTGAAATAGGACATACAGATCTATGCACCACATGGCTCCCAACAGGTCATTCCCTACAAGAAAACACTGAGATTACTTAGCAACAACCCTTCTCCAGTTTTAAGAAGAAGATGAGCACAGCAGAATGAGTTCAGTTCATAGGTGACAGATGAGCTTTTCACAGATTTACAAGCTTAAAATCTCAGCTCCCTATCCAGATATGCACAGACTTTCCCCTAGACAGCTTAGTTGGGATGGGTTCCACACAACATGTGGGCAATCGTGAAAAAGGCAAACAGGTTCTGGAATTAAAGAATCTGTGTCCCTCAGAAAGGGCTAAAGTCTTTTCCAAGACCATTCCTGCAGCTGCCCATCTGTTATCAGACACTCTGTGTCAAACTTGGTCTCAGAACCATCAGCACAAAAAGACATGACAGACTCAAGTGGGTGATGCGAATAAAGAGTGACATTTGCAACTTTAATAAGACGACCTGGAGAGATTAATCAGCAGCTCCAAGCCCTGCTGCTCTACCTAGTAATTATTCCTATGGCAAAAAGAGTGACCTACATGATTACTCTGGATTGTGGAAGAAATGTTTTTGCAGCTGTGATAGATGAAGGAAGATGTAAGAGTAGTGTAGAGAAATGTACCTGAAGGCAGGTTTGTTTGTCTAAAGTCTTCTTAATTTTCTGTCAAATTTTTATCCAATAAAATATATTACCTCTCCCTCCACACTCTGCCTGTTACTGCATGGGCCATTAATATTGCAGTTAAATATGGTATTCTGTCTAGATCAGCACAACAAAATATCACTTAAATAGTTGACTTCTAATTGAGTAGTGACCAACACATTGGGACTGTTTGTCAGGTAAATATTTAATTTGATACACCCCAAAGCAGGAAGTTAATAAAACTGATCTGAATATCAATCATGCTTTCACTGTGCAAACTTCTTCTCATAATCCTCTTTTCAAAGCTAATGCAATCAGATTACAAGCATCTAATAACAGTTCATCCCCAAAACAGATTGAACAACAATTCCTCTTCTCTTCCCAAAGCCTATCCTCTGACATAATTCAGACTGGATGAAATAAGCACCTAGCAAAATCACACATCAAAATCCTAAACAGAAATCAAAGCATATTTCAGTAAAAGGCAAGAGCTAACTTCTGCCATTCTGCTGTGGATGCAAAATGCCCTACTCTGCATGAAGCCCCTTTTTATAGTGTTAGGAACACCCAAGTATTAAGGTGCCAGGTAGCCTGAATGAGACAAACTCAGTCTGATTCCAAGCCACAGCATATTAGAAACATAAAAATTATTTCTATGGTCATTTTCTGGAAAGAGTTACTAGCTTTGAAATTTCAGAGCACTTTACAACACAATTCAATCAACCCTAAATTACAGAATTCATCTGAAACATCTAGAAATCTACTGCCCATCAGAAAAAATAGTTAAACATTGAAACACATTATTTTTCCTTTTCATCTTGCCTAAAACCTCTTCTTCCCTTGGTCTCAGTTTACTTTCTTTTCATTTCACGCTTCTAACATCCAGCATTGGATAATGAGATACATAAGATATTTGAGACTGCTACTTTTTTTCACTAGGCACTACAACTAAATCAAAATAGTGTAGGATCATTTGTGATTTGCAACAAGTTGCCAACCTTTTTTCTCATCAATTTTTTCCCCCCCTTTCTCCAACTAAAACAAATGAGAACACTTTTAACATCAGTCTGGAGAAATACATTTCACTTCGGAATTCACTCCCTTTAAAAATCACTTGGCTAAATCAAATTCATATTTGAATGACAACAAATTATTACACACAAAGGTACTGAAGAGAAGTTCATTTTCTCTAATCATCCTGCATAGTGAAAAGGAAAAACAGTACAAAAAATTACTTTTACTATGACAGAATTTTTTTTTAATAAAAGAAAATAAAGAAAAGAAACATACCTTAAACAATCCCTTACGGTTTCAATCTCGCACTACAGTTCTGCCTGACCAACCTGATCTCCTTTTTTATGACCAGGTGACCCTCCTAGTGGATGAGAGGAAGGCTGTGAATGTAATCTACCTGGACTTCAGCAAAGCCTTTGACGCCATTTGCCATAGCATACTCCTGGAAAAGCTGGCATCCATGGTTTGAACAGGTGCACTCTTCACTGGGTTAAGAACTGGCTAGACGGCCAGGCCCAGAGAGTGGTGGTGAATGTTGTTGCATCCAGTTGGCATCAGGTCAGTAATGGTGTCCCCCAGAGATCAGTGTTGGGCCCAGTCCTGTTAAGTATCTTTATCAATGATCTGGATGAGGGGATTGAGTCTACCATTAGCAAATTCATGGACAACACCAAGTTGGGGCAGAGTGTCGATCTGCTAGAAGGTAGGAAGACTCTGCAGAGGGACTCAAACAGCTTGGATAGATGGGCCAAGACCAACAGCATGAGGTTCACCAAGACCAAGTGCCGGGTCCTGCGCTTTGGCCACAACAGCCCCGTGAAGTTGCAACAGTCTGGGGGCAGAGTGGCTGGAAAGCGCCTCCGCAGAAAAAGACCTGGGGATGCCAGCCAACAGAGAGCTGAACATGAGCCAGCAGTGTGCCCAGGTGTCCAAGAAGGCCAATAGCATTATGGCCTGTATCAGGAATAGTGCGGCCAGCAGGACTAGGGAAGTGATTCCTTCCCTCTGTACTCAGCACTTTTGAGGCCACACTTTGAGTACTGTGTCCAGTTCTGGGCCCCTCACGAAGGACACAGAGGTGCTGGAATGGGTCCAGAGAAGTGTAACGAAGCCGGCAAAGGGTCTGGAGTGCATGTCCTATGAGGAGCAGCCTGAGGGAGCTGGGTTTCTTTACCCTGAAGAAGAGGAGGCTCAGGAGTGACCTTATCACTCTCTACAACTATCTTGAAAGGAGTTTCTAGCCAGGTGAGCCAGGTCAGCCTCTTCTCCCAGGCAACTAGCAATAGGACAAGAGGATCATGGTCTTAAGCCAGGGGAGGTTTCTTCACAGAAACGGTGATTAGATATTGGAATGGTCCGCCCATGGAGCGGTGCAGTCACCACCATCCCTGAGGGTGTTTAAGGAAAGACTGGACATGGCACTTAGTGTCATGGTCTAGTTGACATGGTGATGTTCAGTCATAAGCTGGACTCAGTGATCTCAGAGGTCATTTCCAACCTAATTGATTCTGTGGTTCTGTGGTCACCTAACACTAGCCACCTAAATACATGTTTACTCTCTTCTCCAAGGTTTCCTCCTTAAACTCCTTCTACAGTCACTTGCAGAAGAATTAACTTCCGCTAAATCTCCCTTGGCAGAAAAATACAATTAGGCAAGATGAATTCCACCCTTAACAAGATCTGTTAACAAAATCAACACTACAGTGAAAACAACTGTCCCCAGTAATACTAAACAGGCTGTAACTGAACTCATAGCAAATGTGTGGTAAGCAGTAATTCTTGCAGGTCCTCTTACTTATTTCTCAGGGTTTCCCAGTGTGACTTGCTGTTTTAAACTTCTTTTTCTTAGCCTGTTAATCCTCTTCAGAGCTGGAAACTGTTAATATTACTCATCTACCCCAGGATAGTTTAATCTCAAGCACTTGTAATAGATGCATATGACTCTACCCTGAAAGTCACTCTTCCTTTTAGCAATTACCTCTCTGAGATAATTAACTCAGTACTTATACTGAGTTAACCGAAAACGGAGAGATAAAACATCTAAGGTGTGAGACAGGCTGTGCACAGAAAAGTTGAGACTGTGAGAACAATGAAAGACAGTATTCCTAAAACAGGCAGTATCACAGCTTGGCCTCAACTCCAGCCTTGGCTCCATGCCTACACCTCAGCACCCCAGCCCTCATTTGCACATCTGTTTCATGATTCAGATGCAAAATATCCTTTATCTGGAGATTTATTTTGCAACCAGGATCCAGCATGAGGCCAAAAAGAGCACCTAAGATACAATTTTTCTGACTGACATTTGAATTGTCAGGTACACGGTATGGGAGCTCACATCCTTACAGTTTTCCTGTCCAATCCCAATTATAAGCTATAGGAGGTAGAAGCCAGGGGGAGAACAAAAAGAAGAAGATGTCTGACCGCTCAGGAGCCACTCTGCGAGTCTCACTCGCACACTTTCACTGCTGTGACAGAAGCCTGTTTGCAGGCGGTGGCTCCAGTGAGCCAACAGTTGCCCCACTTGATTCCCTACACACACCATGCTCAAGCAGTCAGACAAGATTCCCTCACCATCTTGACTCAAGGATTTCCCATTGCAGAGTCTCAGATGCTTGTTCCTTGAAGTAATTTAACTGTGGTGCAAGCAACACAGTAATAGGTCAATCTGGGTGCCTCCAGAGAGAGACCATGAGCAAAGGAATCCCCAGGCTTTCGTAACCTTACAGTTATGCACCCATTCCTCACACTCTTTTCATGCCCCTTGCATGTACCTCTTGGTCCAATGGTGATGTTTGTTCTGGGGTCTTCTCATTGTTCACTGGGTTCTACACCTGGCATGGCGGGTACCCATGCCCTTTGTTAGGCAAAGGGTCAGCGCCAGTTCACAGCTCATTGATGGGGCTCCTGCCACTTCCTACCACCCAGGGCACAACCTCAACTTGCATACCAAGATACCTGCACTAGGTGTGTTCCTCAACAGACATCTACTGTCTCCAAAATGGTAGTCTAACAGCGCTGGCTGCATTTAATATGAACTAGGCATTTAGCAATTGGCTCAAAAGCCTAAATGGGAAATGTTCAAATTTAAATAAGTGGATTTTTTTTTAAGATCCAGAGTTTCACCCTATTTATTTCCTTATCTTTAAGACTCATAAACAGGCTTTTGTCAAAAACTTTGCCCACCTGCCATCGCCTGCCCCATTACACAATGCACACAGTGACTGACCATATGTGAATCATCAGAATGCAGACTGACTCAAATGTGACAACTGTTTCCCACAACAAGCTCCTGAAATAAAGGTCCTTAAACTCTCCAGTCTGAACTCTGAATGCTTTTATAAAGGCTAGAACAGCATATGTTTTACATTATCAAGATACAAGATGCAACGCTTAACAAGTTGAATGTTGACTGTTAGATATCCTTGGGCACTCACAAAGGTGAAAAATGTGAACAAACAAGTCTTACAGGTCCCCTGTGAAGATTAAATGAAGGTTTCACTGATTACTCTTAACATTTAAAAATTGCTCTTTTAACTATGAAGGAAGAGCACTCTTACTTTCCATAAATAATACCTTTAAAAGTTTTGTTCATGACTGGAATGGATTCAGAATTTTAAGTGAAGTAAACATGGTTTTATAATCTAAGGAATGACAAACAACAAAATATTTCCCCTCTAATTTATTTCTGTTACATAACACTAGTTTATAATGGACAGACAAGTAAGTGGAAAACATCCAGCAGACCAGTTGTCATGACATCTTATTAGATTAGCAGTAAATGCAGGGCACTTTTAAAAAAAAGTTGTATATGAGATGAGGAAAGTTTATTTAATTTTAATTATTAAAAAATAAATAAAAACATGTGGCAAAAAGGGACCTGTCAAATTTAATATACTATTTGACTAAGCTTTTGAGATACTCTGAACTAACACTAAAAGTGAACCTCATTTGAAAAAGTTCACATGTATCTGCAAACCTGATGATGATGATTATCCCCAAATTAACAAATAGAAGGATTGGAATGTTAAACATATAAAACAAAACAAAGGAGAAATATGATTTTTAGGTAAGGTCATGCCACCTGAACTGCAACACTTTCTTGCAAATGTATTTTTCCAGAAAGGACAAAAATAACTTCCTTCAGCAGGGTCTGTAGCTTATTGTTCTCTGTGATGATTCACACTGTAAGATGACATTACTATTTGAAAAACAGAACAAGTGCAACTATAAAACAAACACTTACTTCCATTCAGGACACTAAGTTTAAGCTGAGAAGCTGTTTGATTCTTTAAAGATTTATATAGTCACTCTATCTGATAATCTACTCAGTTGCCTAGGTTGTATTTCCCCTTTTATTACAGCTGTATCCTTTGGACAGGATACTAGCATTATGCTGTCAAATCCTTCTAACATTCTTCATGTGTCCTGCGACATAAGTTAAACAGGTATTAAAAACCATTACTGGAACTATTCAGCAGCACTGCCAAAATTTCAAGCCTATGGTTTTCAAACAGTACAGCTTGGGAAGTCTTGATAAGACCTAGGCAGTAAATATACACTCAACAAATGTCTCAAGAACAGCAGTGTGAAGTGACAATTCAAGTTAACTTACCACAATGAGGTTCTTTTATCTCTCTGTACTGCAAAAAACAATATATCACTGTTGTTCTTAGTAAGTGACAGAATAAGACGCTGCAGTCCCATGCAAGCGTAAGTAGTCCACAGGGAGATGAAAAATGCAGTACAAGACACAGGCTTTGCATGGGTTTCTTCCATTTCTCAGCAAGGATCATTTTAATCAGTTAGAGGTTTTGAGTAGCCACCGAGCTGTATCCAACACACTACAAAACAGTCTGTGTGCTGTCTACAAAGCATGTTTTAGCATGGCTTAGAATCAGTCAGTATGAAGGAAGACAGTTAACTTATTCAATGGGCAAAAGGCAAAACAGCTTCATGGTATATTCATTCACAACCATTTTTTTCACTGATGACTATAAATGTGGAATGAAAATGTTTCTAAAAAGATTATCACCTGGAAGCTTTCTCACCATGCCCATTTGTTGTGTGAGGAAACTGTTGTGTGATTTCTGATACAGTCACAAAGCTGCATTTAGACCTGCATTTAGACTTGACCAATTAGCTACTGTACAGTTCTCCTCCTCAAAGCTCTACTTCAAAAACATCAGCATTTAAAAATTAATCACTCCTAACCATAATAGTTTTTAATCAACTTTTACTTATTTACTTTGGCATTCTTTCACTTTGTGAGAAGGTGTGTCCAAAGTATTTTGCCTTTCCCAGAAAAATTTGTGCCAGTGTCTCCTCAACACCCTTTGCTGAAATCCATGTCCAACACAGACTGAAAAGATACAGTAATGCTATATATATAATTTGAGATAAAATTGTTTTCAAATAACAGAATGAAGATATATAGCTATTAGTTAACAAGTTTTAGACCATTGGAGCAGACAGAGCACATTGAGTCTTCATGCCAGCCAAGAGAGTTCTGTATTTCTCCTTGCATTAAAGAGTACTCTTTAAGAGTTTTAAAAAACTAAGATAAGGTATATGATGCACTGAACCCATCTTTTTCTCATCTGGAAAAAGCATTATAGCTTGGTACTGTTTATGTGATATAGATATGTTTGGGGAAACCATTTAAGTCAGCAAGCTGATTTCCTATAAACCACTTGGCAGTCTTGACTGCAACCTGGACTGGTTTTCATATCATGAAACAAAGCTGAACAGCCCTATAATCCACCCACTACTGCTCATTCATTTTCTCTTTCCCTTGTTTGACTACAAATATGTATTTACACACAGATTTCCTACTTCCTATTAGTTTTTCAATATTATGTATAATTTCAATAGCAAGAAAACATTTAAATAATATTTTTGTCCTGATACTGACTCTATATTGTTTCTATAGCATCTATAAGAAGTTTGCTTGTTCAGCAAAACCCAATTTGCAAATGTTTTCAGCTTGAATTTACACAGTGACAAGTGATTCAGTTTTGGGTGCCAAATGTAAGAAAGATATAAAGAAAGAAAGAGAGCGTCCAAAGGAGAGCTACAAAGATGCTGAATAGCCTAGAAGGGAAGCCATACAAGAGGCTGAAGTCACTTGGTTTATTCAGCCTGGAGAAAAGGAGACTGAGGAGAGACCTCATTGTAGTCTATAACTTCCTCACAAGTGGAAGCAGAGGGGCAGGCACTGATCTCTTCTCTGTGGTGACCAGTGACAGGACCTGAGGGAATGACATGAAGCTGTGTCAGCATGAAGCTGGGGTAGTTTAGGTTAGAAATTTGGAAATGTTCTTCGCCCAAAGAGTGGCTGGGCACTGGAACAGGCTCCCCAGGAAAGCGATCACACCACCAAGCCTTTCTGAGTTCAAGAAGTGGTTGGACAATGCTCTCAGGTACATGGTGTGACTCTTGGGGCTGTCCTGTGCAGGACCAGGAGTCAGACTTCTATAATCCTTGTGGGTCCCTTCCAACCCAGGTATGAGTTGATTCTATTTATGCAGCTCTATTTATGCAGATTCTATAGATGTAGCTTTTACTGCATCTATGATGATCAGTCACCTAAACAAAACTATGTCAACATTTTTTTAGTGCCCTCAGCATCCAAAGCATCTGAAGTAGATTAGCACACAAGACATACAGAAGACCTGTGCCCTTTTGAGGTCATCTGTTTAAATCTGTGGGACTCTAACTGATACAGCTGGAAGACACATCTCCAGACTTACAAATCCTTCTTTGGATCTGAAAGATAGCTAACAATTAATAACTGTGATACCTATTTTTCTGATCAAATATGAAGCTTTCTCTTTTCAGTGAGCTGAGCTCCAACTCAATATCAGAACACAAATAACCTATATTCATTCAAACAAAACACCCCTCATATGGGGAAACACTGCTGAACTGAAACACAGATTTATTAAAGGCTGTATTACATAGTTATGATTATTCAAGGCCCTTCATATTGAAATGTTTGTTAGACATCTTTTTTACAGATGATTAATGCCCAACAGTATAGTTAAATTAACTTCATTTGGTACCTTTCTGCTTTGCTTTGATGAAAATCTAGCAGTAATTGGAAGACTCCTCTGTGCATTGATGAACAAAACATGGATGCAATTTCTTAATCCACTGAAAAGGCTTGTCATTTCTAAACATTAATAATTTTGCTTTTGCTTCTCTCTCAATTTTTAATACCTCATTTCAGACAAAGAGACTGAAGAAATTTGTCATCTTTTTCACCTAAACCTTTTGCAGTCACAACTTCTATATGTGCAGGTTTGTACACAGTGTGCAAGGTTTCTCAGAGCCATCCATGTTTCCAACACTGGATTAATGGAAGCAATTCACAACCTTATAGCTACACATAGCAGAGGAAAGTGCTTTTGCTAGTAATGTGACAAACTCTGGAGGTTTCAAACAACTGCAAGATTGTGTACCACCTTCTGTCCCTTTTTTAACTGTCCTGAATAGATTCCAAATCACTTGAGCCCTGTCTCCAAGTTCTATAACAACTGTGCAACTCTCATTAACATAGTAGTATTAATTGAAGCATTAAAGGATAATAAGGATGAAATTCAGAGGTATCATAAATCTATTCTTTAAATTCATGCCAAATGAAAATTACTGGAAAAACAGTGAGGAAAATTCAGCTTTAATTATATTTTCAGGTTTAATATATATTTTCATACATATATGTTTCAGTTCTGAATTCAGATGAGTGCACCGTGTCAAGGCTATGTTGATAAGTAAAGGTTAACCATTGCTTTCTAGAGATTAAAAAGGTAACAGCTGATGTTGATGTCCACTAACCCCTCACTGTTTCTCAAGGACATTGACAAAAATCCTAGCATCGGCCTGCCCATAGGTTCCCACAGACAGAATAACTAGGACACTGATCTCCCAGTGTTCAGACAATCCAGATGAGAAATGGGGTGAAATGAAACTGAAATATCACATGCACTGGAAATGGTCACTCAGAAAGTCCTGAGAGATTTGGGAAAGACTGTTTCTGCCAACACCAAACCTCTTGAGGTTTGGTCCCAAAAGAATCAAAACCTTCAGATGTTTAGGATTTTCCTCACATGAATGCTCTCTTGCTGGAAACTGCTGAGGCCTCCAGATAATTAACATCTTGCTTTAAAAGCAGGGAAGATTCATCTACTCCATGTATCCTTGTATCTCCATACTGATATTTGCAGCCTAAAAGCGTGAATGTGAGGTATTGTGATAATCCTTCCACACCCTGACACTGAATGATCTCCAGCACTGCCTTCCTCTAGGTGACTGCTGCACATCTTGAGGGCAGAGTCCTTCAAACTCTGGGGATAAAACTCTGATCCCTGGAAGCTACCATGCTTGTCAGCCTTCTAACCCCTTAACCTTTACAAGCTTTAGAACAGGCTAGAAGACTAATCCATCTGGTTCAACTGTACAGTTTTTTTTTAAACAACCTTCAAATCACAGCACTGCTTGAGACAGCAGGCTTGCTGATTATTCATGCCTACTGCCACTTCAGTCCTTGCTGTCTTTAAGTTCCATCAATAAACAGACTGGTGCTCAAGTCCTTCATGCATCATGAGTCATTAAAATTGAAGCTATAACATGAAATAGAGCAAGTTGTAATTGTCATTGCCTCATATTAAGGCATATCAAGAGCAGAGAGAGGCACCTTAGCTGCCCCCTCCCAGAGCAGAAAGCAGTGGAGCCATGACCCAGAGGCAGCTCTGACTCAGCGTGGGTGGCACCAGCAAGGAGAGCACCCACTCCTACTCATACATAAGTCACCCCCAGGAGCTCAACTGACCAGGAGTGTGGTGAGCAGAGCATGGCACATCAGCCAGGGTGCAGTGTGACAGTTCACACAGGCAGGGCAAGTAGGAAAGACACTGAGGCACTGTCAGCTCAAGCAGTTATCTCAGCCAGTGGTCATCACCCTTGCAAGAGAGCTCAGGTACGGTGTCCACTCAGATAAAAAGTTCTTCCATTGTGCACACCAGAAAGCATGTGGCAACCCAGACAGAGCTCCCGCAAAAGCACGCAGGGTCTCAGGCTGCAAGGAGCGCCAGAGTCTTTCACTGCTCTCAGAGGGCAGCAGAGACAACAGCTTTGTGAGGTGTGATCAGGTCAATGATCTGCTCAGTGTAGAGGCAGAGCAGAGCTGACTCCCTAGTATTAGGGACTCTGAGGAAAAGATTGACTGGTGGAGCTGCATTCTACCAGGCCTTAGACAAATCCACCCACCATCCACTTCACAAAAAGTAACGGATCCCCCACCCTCTCACCACCAGGCAGAAGGGGGTGACCTTAGAGATGAAGGGGAGTGGAAATGGGTTTCTGCTTGGGGTGGCAGCCAAATCCCTTCCCAGCCTACCTCCCCTCCCCATGTGCCCTTATACAATAGCTATAAGGCCCTGGAATCTGAGGACCAGGGAAATGAGGACCAGAGAAATGAGAATGTAGATGATGATTCTTCTGGTATGGAGGGGTCACCTAGGGCAGAGCAGCCTATCCCCTGTATCACAACTTTCTTAATTAAGACAAAAAGAAGGGTACTAGTCATAGGTACTAGTCATAGTTACTAGTCATAGGTACTAGTCCCTTTTGAGACAAATGGAGGGCTTCCTAATGCCAACCAGACTCAACCCATACGGAGGCGTGTTGACCTCCCTGGGGCCAAGGTAAAGGACATCACCAAAGAACTTTCTAGCTTGGTACTGCCTACTGATTATTACCCTCCACTGGTTTTCCAAGCAGGCAATGAGGAGGTCCTGATAAGAAGGCTGCAGGCAATCCAGAGAGACATCAGGACATTGACAACTGGTCAAGGGACGTGAAACACAAGCTGTGTTCCTTTCTGTCCTCCCAGTTGCAGGGAATTATGGAGCAGAAACAGGAAAATCATGCAGATGAACATCTGGCTTTCAGACTGGCATTACCTGCAGAATTTTGCAGTTTTTGATCATGAGACCTTTGTATGACATGGAGCCTGCTGGCAAAAAACAGGGTCCACCTGTCTCAAAGAGGAAAAAGGATCTTAGCTCACGAGTTAGCAGGGCTCACTGAGAGAGTTTTAATGTAGATTTGAAGGGGGAATGATGACATAGCCATATCCCCAAAGATAAAGTATGGGAAAGGGAGAACTATAGTTACCACTCTAGTAGCAAAAGGAGGCTTAAGAGTGAAAACCTCAATCAAGCACAAACAGCCAAAGATGTACCCGACAAGACAGGACTCGGGCATCCCTTTGCACCCCTTACTGGGATTTGATTTGATTACAATCAAATACTTCTATAAAGTGCCTGTACACCAATGCATGCAGTAGGGGAAACAAACAGGAGGAACTAGAGATCTGTGTGCAGTCACAGGGTTTTGATCTCACTGAGATTACGGAGATGTGGTAGGATAGCTTGCATGATTGTAATGTTGTTGATACAGGAAGTGGTTCTAGTTGGACGGGGGGTAGGAGGACATGCACACTGCTTTGATCCAGGGGACGCCCTGAAAGATGCATGGCCTGGCTGCCCCTCCTGCCGAATTCCATGCTCCATCTCCTGCTCCTGCTCAGCAGCTTTTCAGAAATTCAGGGGTAAGTGTGTATTGAATGCTATCACAAGTACAGGATAAAGTTGCTTTGCTTACACCCTTTTTGTCTCAATGTTTGTGGTTTTGGGAATCCTCATGAACATAGAACAATGCCAGATAATTTTGTTGTCTTAAGATATGTACATGAAGATTGTTTTGACATGTGTTTAAATCTTTCTTGAAAATACAACTGCTAGAAAACAATGTAACAAAGAAGATAAAAAAGAAAACAAAAGAGAAAAAAGAGATAAAAAAAGAAAAAAAGAGAAAAAAGAGGAAAAACCATAAAAAAGAAAAAAAGAAAAGAGAAAAAAAGAAAAAGAAAAAAGGAAAAAGACAAAAAAGAAAAAAGAGGAAAAAAGAAAAAAGAGAGGAAAAAAGAAAAATAAAGAGAAAAAGCAAAAAGAGAAAAAATAAAAAGCAAAAAAAGAAAAAGAGAGAAAAAGAAAAAAGAGAAAAAATAAAAAGAAAAAAGAAAAAAGAGAAAAAAGAGGAAAAAAGAAAAAAGAGAGGAAAAAAGAAAAAATAAAAAGAGAAAAAGCAAAAAGAGAAAAAATAAAAAGCAAAAAAAGAAAAAGAGAGAAAAAGAAAAAAGAGAAAAAATAAAAACATAAAAGAAAAACGAGAAAAAATAAAAAAGAGAAAAAAGATAAAAAGGCAAAAAAGAAAAAAGAGAAAAGAGAAAAAAGAAAAAAGAAAGAAAAAATGAGAAAAAAAAAGAAAAAAGAGAAAAAAAAGAAAAAAGAGAAAAAAAAAAGAGAAAAAAGAAAAGAACAAAAACCAGAACAAACAAAAACCTTAACTTAATCCCATGTGCCAGAAATATGTATTCTGTATTAAAAACCATATCTTTAAAACAAAAAAGGGGGAATATGCCACCCTAAGTAGATAAAGTTGTATTTACCCTTATTTTTGAATTTGAATCAATACTTACTGTACAAAGACCCACAAGATGATACCTAATGACAAGGTCCTATTGAGTTGTTAATATGGGGAAGAGGTATGATTGTGTTTTGTCTCCCATAGGACCCTGCTGGCTTCCATGAAATCTTATCATGAGTGGACTCGAGACGCAATCCGATGCCGCAGATGCAGAGGTTGTCCCTCAGAGACTCCCGGAAGGAAACCAGTGAATGCTGAGCAGCACAAGGCCTGCCCGGATGTCACATTGGGAAGACACTGTTCTAGGGATAATTCACTGTGTCTACTACCTCTTACTAACTGGCATAATAACTCAGTTATGGTATGTGTCTCTCCCTCATAGACCTTCCTAGCTGCATCTGATGTTGTGATTAGTATGACTAACAATACCTTTAACATCCCTGTAAATAATCCTTATTATTTTACTTGTATCACAAATCAAAATGTATCTACCCTATATTTATCAGTAATAATTCCCATGTGCAGAAGAACTGAACTGTGGCTCCCAGTGAACCTAAAGCAGAAGCTGGGAGGATGATGCAGGATACAGTAAATTGGCAAAACTGCTAACTCAGTCAAGAAATCGAACAAAAAGTACTCTGGAAGCGCATCAGACAAGCCTGAAGACAAGAAGCCTGGGTCCTGGCCCTCTTCACAGTGGACCCTGCATGTTAAAAAAAAAAAAAAGGGGGAGATGTGGGAACAAGTTAAGCCAGCAGCAGCTGCATTCAGTTAATTAGGATCAACAAGGAGTGTCTTGGCCTTGACTGGTTGTGTGAAGTAACAGAGAATGTGGAAAGCTGCATAAGGAACTAGGGGACAGAAACATGATATAAATAGTAAATTAACATGGTATAAAAGGTAGTGACTGTAACAAATAAAGGTCTCAGTATCCCCAGTGAGCTGAGTCCATGATTTAATACACCACAGATGTAAGGTTGGGGGCAGCCTTAGCTGTAGTGACCATGAGACTGTGGAGTTCAGTATTGGGCAAGAAGGAAGCAAGGCAGCTAAGTAAGATTGCAACTATAGACTTTAGGACAGCTAACTTTAGCCTTTTCAGCGATCTTCTGGGAAGAATCCCATGGGAATATGCTCTGCAGGGAAGAAGGGTCTATGAAACCTGGTTGATATTCAAGGATTACTTCCTCTAGGCTCAAGAAGGATTCAACCCAATGAGCAAGAATTCAGGCAAAGAGGGCAAGTGAACTGCATGGATAACCAAAGAACTCCTATCATTACTCAAGCACATGCAGAAAATACACAGGAGATGGAAGCAGGGTCAGACCACTTGGAATGAATACAGAAAGGTTGTCAGAGTAAGTAGAAACAAGGCAAGGAAGGCCAAGGCCCATCTGGAATTAAATCTGGCCAAGGATGTCAAGGACAACAAGAAGGGCTTTCTCAAATACATCAGTAACAATATGAAAACTATGGAAGAAGTGGTCCCATTACCAAAATGGAGGGGGGACTCTGGTAAGAGAGGATACAGAGAAGGCAAAGTAACTTCACTGACAAGACCAACCCTTAGGATCTCTCACCCAGGAGACCACGGTAAAGGAAGGTTGGAAGGAAGACGAAACACACTCACTAGTGCAGAGAAAGCTTGTGGATATCACAGATAGGCTGCTCATGAACATCTTTGAAAGGTTGTGGAGATCAGGAGAGGTGCCTGAGGACTCGTTCTGCAGAGAAGGACCTGAGGGTCCTGGCGGACAACAAGTTGTCCATGAGCCAGCAGTGTGCCCTTGTGACCAAGAAGGCCAATGGTATCCTGGCATGCATTAGGAAGAGCATTGCCAATGTCAAGGGAGGCGATCTTGCCCCTCAGGCCTGGGGAGGCCACATCTTGCAGTACTGTGTCCACTTCTGGGCTCCTCAGTACAAGAGAGACATGGAGTTCCCGGAGCAGACCCAGCAGAGAGCAACAAAGACGATTAGGGGACTGGAGCATCTCTCTTACAAGGATAGGCTGAGAGAGTTGGGCCTGTTCAGCCTCAAGATGACTGAGAGAGGACCTTATCAACGTCTGTAAGTATCTGAAGGGAGGGTGTCAAGAAGATGGGGCCAGGATCCTCTTGGTGGTGCTAAGCAGTAAGACAAGAGGCAATGGCCAGAAACTGCCTGCATATGAGGAAGAACTGCTTTACTGTGCTTGTGACCACACACTGGAACAGACTACGCAGAGAGGTTGTGGAATGTCCTTCACTGAAGTTATTCAAGTACCACCTGGACGCAATCCTGTGCAATATGCTCCAGTATGATCCTGCTTGAGCAGGGAATTTGGACCAGATGATCGACTGTGGTCCCTTTCAAACTTACCCATTCTGTGATAATGTCCTTACTCAGACAATCAGCTTTGAGAGAGCACTGATGCTTCATTCCAATCAAGTTCTCTTTGTGCTAATAGCACTAAAAGATGCCATTAAACCCAGTACGGCATTTTCCTCACAGGATTTGGTCCCAAGTAAATGCCTAACTCAGAGATTACTTAGAATGAGACTTGCAAGATAATAATAATCCAAAAGTGATAATGGATTATTTTAATCTACAGAGGTGTCAGTATAAGTAACCTTGAAGCTTACTATCAACTAAATTTGGGGTGGAAATACACTTTGCACTTTTTTTTGTAAATAATGCCATTACATTTATGATTTCCCCTCTTATGTCTCACACTAGGATAAATTAATTCCTCCAAGAATATATTAACTAAATGCTACAACAAACTTGAATTAAGAAGCACATACATAAGAAAGAATAAGAAAGTGGGAAAGGGATGGAAAAGATCTCTGTTTACGAGTTTCCTGCCTAATCATCTGAAGTAGAAATAACAAAATCCTTCTGAAGATTAGGAAAAGTTTGATGTTCTGGCCATGTGGTTTGTATGAGATCTCAACCTTTATTAATCAGAGTACAATATTTTTTAAAGAAATCACTTTATTATTTTGCAGAGCCCCTTGGAATGCTTCTTTCAGGACCACAGTCATATTTCAAGAACACTTTGCTTACATTTCTTATTGTGATATACTTGTTCTTTAGCATAAATAAATACATTTTAAGTATAATGAGTTACATAGAGTTACAATACAGTGTGGATTTAGCCTTCTTAGCTTCACTTGCTTAGCATGAGTAGCTGGATTTGGTGAAGCTTTAGGCCTCAACCTGCGAAGTTACACCTAGATATGCTTTTGACTGGGATAGTTAACTTTCTTAGTAAATTTTCTAGTAGCTGGTACAGTGCTGTGTCTTGGCTTTAGTATGAGAAGAACATCAATAACACACTGATGTTTTGGTTGTTGCTAAGTAACATTTATCCTAAGTCTAGGGCTTTTTTAGTTTCCTAGGCTCTGCCAGCAAGCAGGTGCACCAGAAGCACAATTCAGAAGATAAGGAGACTAGGGGCACCAGGAGAAGCTGCACCTTGACAAGATAAAAACAGTTAATGGCCTGCATGGACACTTGAGAAATAACCAAATAAGATGTAGAAATGCCAGAACAAAAACACCATTAGACCAAGAGGTGCATTCAAGGCACATGAAGAGCATGTGAGAAGAGGGTGCAATAAGTCATAAGGGTATAATTCCCCACGGATTACTTTGTTCTGAGTCCCTCTTTGGAGGCAATCTCAAGCTGACCTGCTGCTGTATCTCTCTATTAAATTACTATAAATCTGACACCCAAGACTCTGCTGCAGGAAACCTACAGCCGAGCTTGAAGAAGGAAGAAGCACGTCAGTGTGAGTGAGTGTGTGAGCAAGGAGTCAAAAGGGGCACCCACTGGCTCTCTGGAGCTGCCCACTGCAAAGTGACTCTGGACTAGGCAGTTGAAGTCTGGGGTGGTGTGTATGTGACTTCTTAAATGGTATGAGAATGCTTGGGCAGCAGCTTCTCCTTTAACATTTCCTTTTCTGTTTTGTACTTCATGTAAATCATGAACAGGTACTTAGGGGGGAAAAATTCATTCATCCATGATTGACAGATAAAATATCAGGACTTTTATCTAAAAGGAGGTCACTGTAAAAGAAGCATTTGCATCTTAACAGAAAATTAAACTGTACAATTAACCAACATGTTGCTAAACTAAAAGAACAACACATTTAATTCTTTGTTAGATGGAGTAAAAATGCATTACTCTGGATCCTAATGGAAACTATTAGGATCCTAATGGAAATGCCATGTCAACTAACACAGATTATTTATCTGACAAATTTTGTGAACATAAATTGGACTTTAGTGAGTCTTTAGAAGTGTAAAATTACCTGCAGTAGCTCAAGTCACTCAAACAAATGAGCTTAATCTAATGGGGAATTGCCAAGGGCTACTTGAAATGTTCCTTTCTCTTTTCATGTCCCAGGGAGCTGAAGGTGCTGAATATCTCTCAGAAAAACATAGGCAGCCCAGAGCTGGAAATCTTCAGGACAACTGGGAGTCAAATCAAACATGACTGAGGTCTCAGGTGCTCAAAAAAAAAAAAAAAAAAACCAACCAAAAAAACCCCAACACAAAACCAACCCCAGGACCTGAAAGTTTGGAGCTTTGGCTTTGGCTTCCTGTCTAGTTCTCCCTCTTGCTGACTACCTCCCCAGTCACTATTTGGTACGCCATCTACTGTTCACTTACCCAAAGGGAACTATCCAGGAGAATGATGACTTGAGTTCTGATTAAATATCCTGCTTCTCTGGAATTGCTGTGATTAATCTACATCACAGTTCAGTGTTTCAGATGCCATTCAGGGTGGGACTTATGAGGTTAAGCTTCTCTAGACAGCTGTGAAACTTCCAAGTTTATAAGGAAAATCATACCAACATATTAATGTTACAAAAACATTTAAGTCAACTCACTTAACAGAATGATCAATGCAAGAGTCAGTATCTGTCATTTCTAATTACATTTTTAGAATGGCTCCATTTTTACCCTAACTCTTTCTCCTCACATTTTCTTGCACATACCTCATCTTCCTTCCCAACAGGTCTGCACTCAGAGGAAGCTGTTTTTTTACACTCACTGCAAGATACAGAGGACAGTAGTGTTTCTCTTACATAGCTGCTGCTTACTATCATGTAGACATTCTTACGTGATAACACTCCCCAAACAGAAGAGGATGTAAAAGCAAGCAACAGATCATTTCAGTCCATCTGTCAGACACCCTCCAGAGGCCAGTGACATAGGAATCACCAAGATTGCTTTGAAAGAACATATCAAAGGCAAAAAGAAATCCCCAAAACAGATGAATGTGAGAAATGAAGGTGGAAACCTGAGCCAAGTCATCAGTTTATGCACATTGCTGGAATTATCAACTCAATAGGAAGTGTCACTTAAAACCAGACTTTACGTGAACTGTGGTCCTACTACTTCCTTTGCTGGATATTACACGTTTGCATCAGGTAGCAGTATGTGCAATTTCCCATTTAGCATCACACTTAATCACTCAGCAGGTGGCATATTCAAGTCAGAAGCTCACTAGCCTGCTAAGTTTCCCCAGGTCCTGCCAATGTGTGGTTCCTAGACACAGACAGCAGTTACCCCATTGCACTACAGAGCCCTCTGTTCTGGCAGTCAGCACCCATTGAGCAAGGTTATCAGGAGTAGCTGCTGAACAATTGCTGTGTGCCAGTCCCTGGAGTGACCTCTGGGTCTCTGCAGAGCTCACATCATTTGTTAGATATGAGAGGGCCATGAAACCTGTTCGCACAGATGCTGCAAGGATGCACATCATCAGTCAGGCAGCTGGCATGGGTAACAGCAAGAGAAAAACCCAGAAAGTTCAAAATTGCACGGTGCACAAAATCCTGTAATGCTATATTTAAACAGACTGACATACTGTATTCTCTGTATGTCATTGATACAATGTATTTGGCTTGTAGAAGGTGTTAACATACTTCATCTCTCTTTTGAGGCTTACAGAAAGTCTCCCATACAAAAGACATGCTGAATACAAACCTCTCTAATGGCATGGCTATGTCCACAACAGAGACACCCAAAAAAGCCATAGTACTCAATGCAGTGCATTGACAGTGCAAGCAGTGCAAGGTGCATGTGTGTGCGCGCACACACACACACACAGGGCAAGCATTCATTCTGGAAAAAATCTTCGTCCCAGAACAAATTGTCTTGCAGCAACTCAAGACCTCAAGCCAGAGACATGTTTATAATTAATCAGCAATCACGGCAGCATCAAGGGAAATGGGAAAAAAAGTAGAGATGCAAACAAAACTACAGTGTTAGCCCCACATTTAAGAAAACAACTGGGACCATATTTACCTTCTGTTTGTTCTTGTGTCTCACATTACACAATGCCCACTTGCACAGTTCAGCACAGAAATCTCCGAATCAGTATTTTTCACTAAATAGTCATACCTTAAACCCACCTTGTCCATGACTCAAACCACCACACCTCAGTTTATCATGGCTGTGACACACAAGCACACAGCCTGTCCTGCCAATGCTGCATTAGAGCAATCATCTTCGGCAAAGGGTGATAGCAAACAGGAGTGGTGGTTGTGATGCTTTACCCACTACATCATCCCACTGGCTTATCTGCCAGCATTCTTTATCATCACACAATATTAAAGGGAATATTCAGCAGAGCTGAAGCACTCTACAGAAGTCTTAAATCCAGTTGAAGTCAACATGAGCTAAAGATGTTCAGGATGCCATGACATCAATCACCAATTAACAGTCCACTTGCGTGGGAGGGCAAATCAGCACACCACCAAAAAACCTTTGTGCTGCAAAGTGCATGGGTTCCAAAGAAAGAAAATTAATCTGTGAAAGACCCCCACCGAGCCTCCCTTCTGCAAGGAAGCAGTAACATAACTAGATCTAGAGGCTGTAATATGGATGGTTAATCAACAGGATTCCTATTTTTCTTCAGTCTACTGCAAAGGCACGGGTGATTAGTAACACTACAAGCCTGCCATTCATTTTGTTATTGCAGTATGACCAAGCAATAAAAGTGAACCAGCAGATTTTGCAGAAGAAGCGGTGTTATGTTTATTAGGATTTGATCTTCAATGATAAAAATTTCCATTCTTTCTCAGAGAGAACCACCTCTAATATTAGAGGGGAGGACTACCACTAGCAGCAGAGGAAGTGCAGAGCAGCAGCAGCACAAGATGAACCTTCAAGGGGGGAAACAACCAGTAGAATGGCATTTCCCTGGAAAAAAAACACCAACCTGGTAAGAGAAAACTCCTCTTTCAAACCACCTAACAAGAAGAAACAGATAACTCACAAATACCTTCCAATCCTCTGTGATTTATTCTTACCTCTGTGACGTTTTCTTGTATTTTCTCCTGCAGGAAAAGAACAAAATACAACTGAGATAGGAAGGCTCCACAGGTGAGGAGAAAAGGGTAGGGTCAGAAATCAGGAGCAATTCAGTGAAGTCACTTCTGCCATAAGGTTGCCCCAAACCTGATGTAGCCATTCCCTTCTGCTAACCTCAGTGGTGGTTGCCACTAAATTCGGGAGAAAAACTTGTGTGTTTTCCTGCATGCACATACTGCCCTTTCTTGTGAGACAGGGTTGCTGCAGCTAAGTAAGAACAATTTACTATTCTAAATGACTTAGCAGGAAGTCCAGGTGTCAGAAACTTACTCTTACTTATTAGTAGTGGTTTTTATGTCTCCATCCAATAGGTAAGTATGGTTTTATCTGTAATGATCTCACTAAGATGGAGTGATGCAATGCATCCAACCATATTGTCTGTGGTCACTCTGTGGAAAATGCCAGTGGTTTTACAGCAGTCTTGCTCTAAAAAGAAAGTCTAGATCCTACCAAGTTCTCTTTTCCACCAAATCTCAGATACCACACCATAGAGCTTCCCTTTGTTGCATGTATTTTGGGACCTAACTGACCTTAGCCCAGGACTAGGAATGACAAGAGCAGATAAGCATACCAACAGGACCTCTTCTCCCCAACACTCACACCACATCAAATATGGCAAAGGTTGTAAACCTCTTACTCTTGTTAGCATGGTGGATTTTGTCTTCCAGGCAATGACACAAGCTGCTAATGCAGAGTAAGGCAATAACCATGCCTTTCTGCATGGTTATCTGTGTGGCTATACAGTTAGCTGCAGAGATGTATCAGCACTGTATGTTGTCTGTGAGCTATTGATTATGCAGCCTTTTCCAAAGGCTTTGCACAGTGGCTGGTAAAACAGGGCATTGGTTTACCTGAGCTCAGCTCTGCTTTTATGTTTTAAAGTAAAACTAATGATCTTTAAACTTCACAGGTAATGACTGAAACAAGTTTCGAAGTGGACCGTGATGAGAAGTGCCCTGTTATTTAGCCATACATTGACAAATATTCTCAACATTTCCAATGTGTAGGTAATATTGTTAAAATAGGTATAGTGCTATAAGCATCATGTTTACTTTTTCATCTCTGATACTACTGCACATGGGAAACTGTGGCTAAGGCAGGCCTAGAAAACCCAAACAAGGGGTACTGTTCCTTGAAAATAAGAAGAAACATGGCAAAAAGTAATGTAGTTCTATTTTCTACTTAACAAGGGCCATAAGTAATGTCTCCTTGCTGTCAAATGTTTCATCCAACAAATACCCTTACAAATCGTACTCCTGGTTGTACCCACTTCTGTATTCTGACCATGTTAGAATCCTAAAAATCCCAAATATCTACTTTAAAAGATATTTCATTTACAATTTACTCTGTGAAGAATTTGAACTTGAATAGATGCAAAGGAGTAAAAGAGCAAACATTCATAGCAGTATAAAGTTCATAGCTTACTGACATTCAAGATGTTGACACATACAAGCAGAAGCCCACTTGGGCTGATTCTAAGAGAAATTTTTATTTTCATTTCGGAAGGATGAAAAGCAGAAATTTTATTTGGAAGACTGTAATTCAGAAGCATTCTGTATTCCGACAAATCCAGAACTTCATTATATGTTCTTGCCAAAAAACCTGCTGAAAAATACCCCACCTAGTTGGCCATTCCAATCCACACTGATTAAAAGATCTTTTTCCCAAGAAATCCAAATTTGTTTAAGTTTTCAAATGAAGTTATTTACAAGTTAATTCTTTCCCCTGAAATCCCCTTATGGTTCATTCCAACACTGCCAGAACTATTTCTCCCTTTCTTGGCTAGTGACTTTCATATCATTTTATGAAGTGTTTCTTTTTCAGCCAAGCTTCACATTTGAGGAAATATAACATTTGGTAAATCTTGAGTAGCTAAAATTTCCCCGTATATTTTAAACAGGTGACCCAGCCTTAGGGTGCTCTTTGTGTTTGAGTAATAACACCACTTTTCTGATCAGTTACACCTTTATTCCTTTCACTCAAAAATATTTTTAATGCATTTGAAATCTGTACTGTCACTGATGACAGTACTATGAAAAAACAATTTGCCGAAGTCATAGAAATTTAAAAAAACATATATACATTTTTATTGGTTTTGTTTATTGTTTCCACGCCTGGAATCCAATCACAGTTAACATTTACATGCACCAAGCTAGCAACTCAATTTGAAAGTACTGAATTTGCATGTCACAGTTGAAGACAATATAACTACAGGAACCCTTGTTTATAGATTCAGTATCATGACCACATGCACACATTTTAAAAGGAACACCATTAGCAAATCCTGATATCCAGGAAAAAAAATTCTGTATGCTTTTCTAAAACACGGTCTAACAATGCTACTCGCCAACATTACAAAAAGATGGTGTTGATAACATAAAGCTGTTCATAAATATAGTCTTCATTTTCCTTTTTATAGAATCATAGAATCAACTAGGTTGGAAAAGACCTCTGAGATCATCAAGTCCAACCCTTGATCCAACATTGCTGTGGTTACTAGACCATGGCACTAAGCGCCACATCCAGTCTCATCTTAAAAACCTCCAGGGATGGAGAATCCACCACTTCCATGGGAAGCCCATTCCAATGCCTGATTACCCTCTATGTAAAGAATTTCTTCCTAATATCCAACTTAAACCTACCCTGGCAGAGCTTAAGATAGTGCCCTCTTGTCATACTGATAGCTCCTGGGAAAAGAGACCAACCCCCACCTG
>VZRE01006968.1:55379-115875 GCA_013396775.1 Cephalopterus ornatus | reverse complement strand
GCGTGTGACAGCCGCCCCCCCGGGCGGGGTCCGGGGTGCTCGCGGCTGGTCCCAGCCCCGAGTGGCTCCTCTGGGGCCGCGGGGAGGGAAGCTGTCGGGGTTGCGAACTCGCGTTGTGACAGCTAAGGTTTGAGGTGGCTGCCAGGGACTGGGCTCTCCTTGTCCTTACCCAGGACAAGTGTGCTGTCCCCGTGCTGAACGTGGAAGGTGTTGGGCGGATGCCTTTTCGCCAGTGTTCTTCGGTACATCCTGAAGTCTGCATGTCCAGAGGAGACAGGGCAATTACACCTCTATTCAGAGCTTCCATTTTTCGTATCAGCATCGGATTAACCTGTTTTAGGTACACTTGCAGTGTCTCTCTTCTTTACTCCTGGCCTTTTCCCTTCCTCTCCTCAAGTCCGCGTCCTAGACATAAAAGGATGTGGATTTGGAGCCTGTATTATGGAGTTGTCCCCTAGTTTAGTGATGCTGAAAGACCACAGACAACTTCACCTGTGTGACCTCCTCATTATTCTGGAGTCATAAGACAATCACCCTAGTTGTTTTCTCTAGTCTGCTTTTGTTAGATCCTCTGATCCTGTGGTCTTTTCCAGTATTTTCTTTTGGGAACTATTCCGTCCAGCACAGCAACATATGCTGAAGTGACTTTCAGTTTCACTGTAAAAACTGCTAGTTGCTGTACAGTTTCACTATAAAAATCTATTTAATAAATAGATAATAACTACTTATAAGAGTTGTAGTTTTATTTTTTTGTTTTGTTCTGCAACTGAAAGGGCTGGAAATACTGTTTTAGTGAAATATTGTTCTCTTACACAGCTGGGAAAAACTTTCTGACATAAAAATCAATGTTAAACTCCAAAATATATCCAAAAAGTGAGTATTGCCAGAATTGTCCATGGCTCTCAGAACCTGAAGGCAAAACCAGTTTCTTTGTTGCAAAAGACAATGACAGTGTTTTTCAACACATGGAAACTGTTTTGGGCTTTGCAAATAATAATAATGAAAAGGCTAAAATCCATTGTAGTTAGTACACAGCAACAGCAGTAGTATGAAAGAGGAAAGTAAAATAGAAGTGCTTAATACTGTGATGTTACAGTATTCAATGATGGTAGTTACCTGGAAAATTACAGTCTGTAATTTCTTCCTCTCTGTTTTGCATATGCATGCCAATATGTTTTGAGGGGTGTTAAATTGTAGATTGGCAACAAAATGTGGTAGAAACACAGAGGCTTTTGATCTTGCAGCAAGACTGTGTTGTCAGCCTCAGTGGGACTCTGGTGATGGTGTAGGGCTGTATCAGTGCAGAGCAGTTGCTGAATTAAGACCGTAATTTTTAAACTAGAGTTCCTCAAGGAAGATGATGGCTTGTTGCTGAAGTTGAGAACAGATTTAGAAGACAGTACTGGTTTATATGATATAACTCTCCTAGATATGTTTTAACAAACTTAAAAATCATTGGTTACAGAAGGACTAAAATGCTCCAGAGAGTTCCTTTTGAGTAGTAGACCTCTCAGTGTACTTTCTCCCCTCTAAAAACAGCTACATAGCATAGCATTTCTAGCATTTTATGCTAGAATTGAGAATAAAAGACAGATGAGGTTGGTTTGATGTTGTCCAGTGTTTGTTTTGTGCATAATTTAGTAACTGAGTGTGTAATTTAGTGTATAATTTGCATAACATAAAGGAAATAATGCAGGTTGTAGTGACACAGTATGTTTTCTTCTGCAGCAAAGCCTGGTTGAGAGGTTCCTGCTCTTATGCCACAATTCTTCTCTTGACTGTTTTTGTAGAATTGCTTGTGAGGGAGACTCTGCTTTAAGACTGGGCCACTTTCTCATTACTTATGAAACACCGAGATTTAAACTCCTCAATGTCTGTAAGCTGTTCTTCTATTATGGTTAGAGAAACAGTAAACTTTGTTATGGGCATAGAGGGCTGGGAAGAATGGAAACTTCTTAAACTGGTTTTGCTTCCAAATAAAAACATGAGTGGAAGACTCCTGTAGGCTACATATTCTTTTCCTCTAAAACAGCGATAAAGATTATTCTTCATTGTAAGTTGTTATTGACAATTACTAATGTTTCTGTCTTGTGACAATAAAGTTCTCTAATTTCATGAAACTATGTTGACGTTTGCTTATTGGTCACTTCGCTGTTGCATTAACTATAGAATTAACTTCTCTGTAGTGGTACAATCATTGTGTTAGAGCAGTGAGAAGTGATTTGGGATATTTGCAATGCAGATTTAGGCAAATGTTCTTTATAAGCATTATCTTTGCTTTCATGTCTTTAAAGGGACAAACTAATGAAGAGGGCCCTGGAACTCTATATATTTTTCAGTGCATGCTTAGGGACAAATTATTAAAGAATGTTGTGTGACATTTTGTTTCGTTGTTCTGATTTTTAGCTTTTTTTGCATTAGAAACATGTTCTTGCACTGTTAATTTGCGGCATCATAGATGCATTTGACATACACAAAATAAACTTGTTTCAAATGCACTCTTCACAACAAAAATGCTGTCCTTGAATGTGCCGTTGCCACAAGGTGTTCAGCTGTGTTGTTCCCAGGTGGTTCTTGAAAGTACTTGTCATGTTTTAAAAATGCTTTTTTAAAAATTCTGAATGTGTGATTCTTTCTGCATTAAAGCTACTTAAAACAAATATTATTCACCTTTACAGAGCCATTATTTCAATATTTGCTTCTTCCTAACTGAAAATAGTTGAATACATGCTTTCGTACTTAAGCAAGCTTTCCTCCTAAAATATATTTAAAGTAAGATCTTTATCAGACAATATTTCTAGGAAGCTATCTAAATGCAGGTTACTGCAGGGATAAGAAATCATGCTAAATGTAGAAATAATTGCCTGTGTTTAAATAAATACCTCTGACAGGAATTTCTTTTTATTATGAACCTGCCATATAGGGATGCTAAGAAAGCAGGAAAATCAATGAATTATTTACTGTTATCTTTCTTGGTTGAAGGTCTTTGGATTCTAAATCTGTATCTTTTTTCCCCCTCTCTTTATCTTCAGCTTTATTTTCAGCTATCCACTGATAGTTCACTATTAGGTCATTTTGATCTCCTTCTGTCTTTCATACTTGGGCTCTTGCCAAGTTCTGTTACTTTACACGGCAATATCTTCAAAATCAACTTTTCTTTCCTACCTGCAGAACTGAAAAATTGGCTCCCTGTCCAATTTACAATCCACCAAAGTCAATTAAATTTCCTTATTGCACCTTTCTCCTCCAATCGATTTGGCATGCTGCCGTATCTTGCTTTGCTTATTTCTCCGCTCATGTTATACCAGTGGTGTTATCACCACATATACTTGCTTTTGAATCCACATTTCTAGGTGAAAGTGAAGGTGAATTAACTTGCCTGTGGCTAAAGTGCTGCATAATGTTGTTAACCATTTGTGGGCTTGTTTCCTGCACACTGTGTTATCTTCCTCACATAATAAACTTGTATCACAAAAGTTAGCAAGATACCACAAATTCCATAGAATTTTGTGCCTCACTTGAGATCAGGTCCTAATTTTTCAGTGTGAATGGTGCTTCAAATCAGTATGTAGTATCAGTATTGTCAGGGTTTGAGAATTCCATTGTTAAACATGCTAAAGATATTTCTCCAAGTGTTTTTTTTCTTAGATGTTAAATTATTAGAAATGTCATTTTGGCATGCTTCCTCATGACAAAGAGTTATCTACAATGAATCTGCACCTTTGGTGCAGGCTTCTGGTTGCTGAGGACAAATCTCCTCGGGAACTGCCGTGGATAGGAAGGCATTGGATATGGCATTGCTAAGACTTAATATAGGTTCAGCAAGAGGTAAACATTGGTTTTATTTTGTTTTATCCTGTCATGTCTTTTCCCTTGGTTTATCCAATCTCTTCTACATCTGTCTAATTTTGCTTAAGGAAGAGTAACTTAACTTGCATGAACATGAAGAAGGGAAATAATAATGGAAAATTAGACCAATAAAAATCTTCTAGCCCAAATTGAATGCCTCTACTGTACAAGCAGTTAGGCTGCCTGTTGTGTGCATTCTGTGATCACCCTTTCTTTCAATATAAATATTGTATTGAGGCTTCAGTAACTAATTGTAACTTACGGCCAGGTAGTGAAATCATTGGAAGCATAACTAATTTTTTTAAAATAAAAAGCTGACACATCCACTGATATGTTAATTTAAGAATATCTAAAATTTCTTAAATTTAGTTTATATCTCAGGTGGCAGACTTGAAATATCTGATAGTATTTTTTGGAACACTGATTTTTAAAAAATTTTGTTCACAAGTAATTTGAATAATTGCCTACAAGAGTTGCTGTGAGACTTTTTTATTAGTGATTTAAGTTTTTGTTAGTGATTCGTCCATGTCAGTGAAGTGTTTTGAAGAAATTTCTACACCCTTGAACATTTAAGAGGCAGGCCTTTGAGTAAATCAAGACAACTAAGCATCCCAGAAAATAGGAAATTGTAACAGAAAGAAAAAAAAAACAAACTTAAAAAACATTTATCCCATTTGAGCCATGTGTGAATTAAGACTGTGTTCTTAACTGGTTCCTTGTTTTTGGCACATTTTTTTCTCTTGATGTTAGACAGGGTGTTAATATAATGTTAAAAACATACCCATATGTTCCCACAAACCCCCAAAATTGACTGCAACAAAGTCTAAGTCCTCAGTCATCCAAGAAAAAAAGAGGGCATGTTTTTGGCTGGTTATTTACATCACAATTCTTTATAATTAGTCATTTTAATTAAAAAATGTTTAGCTCTTTTGCTTGATTGAAGATATATTTTTATTTTTGTCTCTGGGTATAATGACATGATACGGTTTTTTTCCTGGTGGTCTGAATCTGCCTTATAATGCATAGCAAACTTAAAATAATTTTGCAAATCTGTCCAAAACAGGTCATTACTGTTGTGTGTGGGTATTTTAAAAAGAGGGCATCCTCTGTGGTTTAGTTTTAATATAACTCTAAGCTTTTCTTTTAATATTACTGTTTCTTTCATCCTGATGTAGTATCAAGAGCTCACTAAGACCTGTTGGAAAGCTTAGAAAGAAATCCATAATGTTTGTGTTCTTTTGAATGATTGTTTCTGTGAATGTAATACCTCAAAGTCATGTTCCTTAAAACTACATAACACTTTAAGTAAATAAATTACTTGATTTTTCTTAGGATCTTAATTTCATTAATGTTTTTAATTTTGATTTAGATTACCAACATTTGGCAAAAACTGAGTAAACTCTTTCAAAGACTGAGACCACTAAAATTTTGGAATGATATCTCTCCTGGAATGGCTGACGTATGTTTTAAAACTTCAGAACCTGAATACTTCAATATTGAACACAAAATATTTTTAAATGCTTGCACTGTTGAAGTCTTAAAGAGATGATCAGGCAAATATAACTTCAGAAATTCTTTCTAATTTCTGCTACTGTAACAGCTCTGTGTCATTTTGTCCCAAGAGTCAGGGTTATATTCAGGGTTATGATCTTACTCAGCTTTTGCATAGTACTAGTGCCTGTTTTAGTGAAACCACCTTCATAATAACAGGCTGTTCATGTCTTGACATCATTGGCTTTTCTGAAAACAGATCAGCAAAGTGCATGGAATCTGCTCAGTAAGGTGTGAGATGTGCATCATCTGCCTTTCTTTACTACAGCTGTAAGTAGTTCTGCCTCAAGCCTTACTGTGAAGAGAGTTCCTTGTCTGTCTGTCCTATCCAGTTAAGTTTATCTTTAACCTCTGTGACAGTTTTTAGTTATTACTGATGGTTGTTGCCACTTTATATTGAACTTTTCAGTTTTGACATTCAATGTGATGTGTAAGTGAAGTTCAGCCCTCTGAAATGTATAGGGATCAAGGAGTGCTCAGAGGTGAAGTCTCCCTCATCTGCACATGCTTGTTAAAGTTCATTGGAAGGTGCAGTTCTATGTTTTTGCGTGCTGAACCCAACCTTAAAGTCACTTTCTTCTTTCATGTACTTCCCAAAATTTCTTCATTCAGCTGCTGATACAGATTTAGACAAAATCAATATAACCATTTTGATTGATGTGAGTACATTACAGATGACTTCTGTGATAAAGCTGTGTGCTGAAGGGCTATGCTGGTATGCCTTTCTCCTCCCCCAGAGAAGAAAATGGTTAATACCAACTTTGCACCATTGGCCTGCAGTACAAGGGAGAAATACAGCTGTGGTTAAATACATCTAAATTAGTTACCTGCAGATTTTCAGATCCATGAAAATGAATAGAAAACTTATATCTTTTATACCAAAATGGACAGGTTGGTTTTGAAGATGATTCTTGTCAAACAGGGAAGGAATACTCCCATAAAGTACAAGTGAAATTTTGAGAGATAACTTTGTATTTAACTAAATCTTGAGGCTGTATACTAGTTTGTTGTGTTGATCCAAGTTCATGGTTCCCATGTTGTTTTACCTCTGCATATTTTGAGTAGCATTTAAATGGTAACTGACGTTATTACTATTATTATTATTATTATTATTTCATTATTTATTATCTCCTACTTTGGGATTTTCATGGGGTTTGATCTTGTTTAATTTCTGGACTATAAGGGTAGCTCTGGTGGATCCTTGCTTTCCTCAGTTTTTGTGTTGTGTTTCTGAACAGCAGACTTTCAACTGATTCCTTCCAGTTGTATGCAATGTCCAGTTTGAATAACGTATTATTGTGAATCCAAATTACAGTGATAACAGGAGGGCAGCTGAATGTTTGAGGCAGATAACTCTTAAGCTATTAGCAAAGCACAAGAGGTTTGCATGCTTGAGCAGTTTAAAAAAAAAAACTTGTTTGCAAACACCTACTTTCAGTTTCTTTAGCACAAAGAGCTTTGTATGTTTTAGGGTCAGTATCCTTTATTGGATCTTGAGGTGCTGAGGCATCACTTCTTGTTCAAAGTGCTTCCTTTGTGTTCATGCTTTAGAGTGAAATCTTCCTATGCTCGTTACTGAAATAAAATTCCATTAACTGAATCACATTCTTTCCCATCTTTTTTTCTTCCTCTGCCCACACAGAAAGACCCTGACTTAAAAAAAGGTCAGTTGATCAGATGCTTAAAACCAACTAACTTCACATTGCTTGCTAATCAAGATGTGATTCTGTTTCAGCCCACTCTCCTCTTTAAAGTTGCTCTCTGGTTTGCATGGGTCAGATGGAGACTGTCATTTGACAGTGTCCCATACCACATCCATGTCTCTAAACTGGAGAGGCATGAATTAGACGGATGGACCACTCACTGGATAAGAAATTGGGTGGATGGTCACGCTCGAAAGAGTTGTGGTCAATGGCTCAATATCCAAATGCAGACCAGTGACGAGTGGTGTCCTCAGGGCTTGGTATATAGACTGATGCTGTTTAACATCTTTCGTCAGTAGCATCAAGGGACCCTCAACAAGTTTGCTGATGACACCAAGCTCTGTGGTGCGGTCGACATGCCTAGAGGAAAGGGTTGGCATCCAGAGGACAGGCTTGAAAGAGGGGACTGTGTGAACCTCATGAGGTTCAACAAGGCCAGTGCAAGGTCTAGCATCTGAGTCAGGGTAATCCCAAGTACAAATACAGAGTAGTAGGATACTGGATTGAGAGCATCTGTGCCAAGAAGGACTTGGGGGTGTTGGTGCATGAGAGGCTGCGCATAACCTGGCAATGTGCGCTTGCAGCCAAGAGAGCAAAATGTATCCTGGGCTGCCAAAAGGAGCATGGCCAGCAGGTCAAGGGAGGTGATCGTCCCCCTCTGCTCTGCCCTTATGAGACCCCACCTGTAGTGCTGTGTCTAGCTCTGGTGTCCTTAATATAAGAAGGACATGGATATGTTGGAGCAGGTCCAAAGACGGTCAGAGGGGTGAAGCACCTCTTCTATGAAGACTGAGAGAGTTGGGTTTGTTCAGCCTGGAGAAGGGGAGGCCCTGGAGAGACCTCACTGCAGCCTTCCAGTACCTGAGGGAGCCTACAAGAGAGTTGGAGAGGGACTTTTAACAAAGCATGTAGTGATAGGACAAGGGGGAATGGTCTTAGGCTGAAAGAGGGCAGGTTTAGATTAGATATTAGGATTAAATTCTTTACCATCAGGGTGATGAAGCAGTGGAACAGGTTGCCTGTGAATGCCCCATCCCTGTAAGTGTTGCTGGCCAGGTTGATGGGATTCTGAGCAACCTGGTCTAGTGGAGGGTGTCACTGCCCATGGCAGGGGATTTTCAACTAGATGACCTTTAAGGTCCCTTGCAACCCAAACCATTCAATGATTTTTAAACATAGAGTAATCTTGAGTAATTACTCAAGTAATTTTAATCTACTTGTTTTGTACATACAGCTGTATGTGCTTAGCATCATGCTTTATGACATCTGTATGATTTAGAAATATCACTATTTTGCTGAAAATTCATGTTCATAAGTGAAGTATTCTGCAGTGGTTATGGAGAGAGTAATTTGAGAAGAAACTGAACTATGTGGATGCTGATATAGTCCCACAGCAAATGGTTTTGGGATCTGTAAGAGTGTTGGGGTTTTTTGTTTGTTTGTGTTTTTGTAAAGTCAGCAACATGAGGTGTTTGAGTAGGTGTCATAGTTTGTATAGTAAGCTTGTGTGCTGGATCTTATCACGTGGCAGTGACATATCCTCTTTTCCTGGTCTGGAAGCCAGAGTTGATGTAAATGTTAACTGCTAGTATCTTATGGTTTGGTTAGAAATGTGTTTGATCCACAGTCAGGATACTGTCAGGTTCTTTGAAACATAAGCACTTTAGTAATGCATTTGTTGTTAAATAAAAGGTAAAATAAAAAGATAGCTTGTTTACTTGTTTGCAAGTCTATGGTGTCTTTTCAGACTCTTCTTTCCTTGCTTTCTGACAGCCAGCTGCCCAGTTTCAAGGTTGCATTTAACAGTGGTATATTTCCACCTTCAAATCCGAGATCTGTTTTGAGCTCTTTTCCTGTTTTCATGGTGTTATTTGGGGAAAACAGGCAGACCGGAGTGAGTTTTCAAAACATGCTCCAATTATGTTAAGTTGTCATTGCCAGAGCCTCTGTGCAGAGTAACTCCTGAACTTGGCAGGCCGTGCTCCACTCTTAAGTAGTTACTTTTCGGCTTCAGCCCTTTGAAGCTTAGGAGTTGTACTGATATAACTCTCATAAAAAAAGAATTTACTTTTGATTTTAAGTTGTCAGTGTGTTTGTGTATTAACCTTTGCTTGCGAGCACTTTAATGTCTGATTTGTTTGCAGCAATGATTATCAGTCTTGAAGCCCAACAGTCTCTTCAAGAAGTCTTGTGTGCGTGTTATAATTGGAAAGGATATTCAACCTATATATATCTAATTGTGAATTATTTTCTTGCAATACGAATATTCCTTTTAAGATTTAGAAAATGTTTTTTGTTGGCATTTTATTAATAATTTATTGTTGTCATGGTTTTTTGGTAGGCATGAAATTAGAATGTCCTCTATTAATGGCTTTTTAGGGGATATACTTATTTTCTGGACTTGAATTAGAATTGGGTAGAGACTTGATCTGGACAGAATTAAGATCCTGGCAGCTGGTCATCTTCAAACTGACTGTTGCAGGAAGGAAAGGATTTTCACTGGAGTTCAGTAACTTTCAGTTGCTATGTTTCTCTATATTCAGCCATGAGACTTAAAAAAAAAAATCCTTTTGTTATCAATTATTGTTTAGTCAAGATTGACTTCACTGGTTAGGGCTTGATTGCTTTTCTTAATTCTCACCTAAAATTTGCTGTTGTCTCCATTGTATAATTAGCAAATTTGAAAAGCAGACTTAATCTATGGGGGTCTAGCTGGGAGGGTGTGGGGGGGTTTTAATGAAGATAGAGTATTATTCAATAATTGAAGTAAATGACTGAGATGAAATTCAGCTTCTCCCACAGATTCTGCTAGGGACTCTGAGTGTGGGTAACTTGCTTAAATTCTTATTTACTGATGAAAAAGGTGACACTAATCAAAGGTAGTCCAGCAGTCAGCGAATCTCAGGAATGTTTGCTGAATGAGAATGTCCTGAATGTTCAGAATGTGTAGAATATTAGTAGTTTCGGTTTTTAGGGGAGTTTCAATCATTTTTGATAAAGTTGTATGCACTTTGACTGAAATGAAGTTTTGTACTTTGTTTTGCACACATATCCAGAGACAATCTCTGCCATAGAGCTCTTAGACTCTGATTAAACATGTTGGGGAAGAATGGGTAAAGTACGTAAGTAAAGTAGTAGAATGAAGGCAGAATAAAATTTTTAAATGCTGAGAAGTGAATTTAGTTATTGATACTTTAACTAGAAAGATGACAGGAGTAGACGAAGGAGTGGCAAGTAAGGACTTCTGTAAAAAGAGGGAACAGATTATGGGTAGTGTGAAGGAAGAGGTTTGGAAGAAACTTGCAGTCACAGCAGTACAGAGAAGGTCCCCTGAAAACTAGAGAAGGTTCTTGGCCTCATCATAGGGCCCTACTGTTCCTCTTCCAAGCTGGAAGCTTAATCTGTGTTTTCTGCGTGTTTGTTTCCCCAAGGCACTAAAGGAAAAAGCAGATGGCTACCTACAGGTTCTACAATGTGTGCATCTATCCACAAAATACACAATATCAAGAAATAAATCACTATTTTAGATCTTTTCTGAGTGCTTCTCAGAAGCTGCTGCTTTTTGACATCCCTTCTGCTCTCTAGAACTTTTAGCTCTTCACTTTTGCTGTAATCAGCTTTGCTTGTTCTTGTGCCTTTTTTTTTTGAAAGTACATTTGTTTTAGAGATACTAATTTCTTACTAGTACCTAAGGAAAGTTGAACTTGGATTTTTTTGTTTTGTTTTGTTTATATGCTTTGTTTACAGAACTGCTATACAACTAATTCAACTAATTCCATGTGGTCAGGGAAACTTTTTTCCCCTTACTATTTTATGTTGTCAGTGGCAATGTGTCAATGGATTAATTGTTTGTTTTCTTTTGAGTACAGTTTTGCTCAGTAGGTAAACTTGTGAACTGCTGCAAATGCCTGCTGTCTCAATTGCATTGAAATGATTAGTTAGTTTCCTCTAGCTGCTGTAGTATTCAGTTCTAAATGAAGTCAAAGCACAGGACATGTATAATGCATTTGGACTGTGAGGGGCGTGTTTACTTCTAAAAATTAGTATTTTTTTAAAAGGAATTGTTTTCCTTAATAATTTACTTAATAGTAGTATATTCCTTTTGCAGTTCTATCTGATACTTTGTGTTCAGACCAAAAAGGAAAATAATTTGCAGGGTTATTTGCTCTTTGAATTCAACCCTATGTTTTACAGGATAAATAAATCCTTGACACAGATGGTAGATAAAAAGACAGGAAAATCCTGTCATTAACAGGTGTAGTTGGGAGCACACTGTAAACAGTCAGGGAAGCCCAGTCCTGCACACAGGTGTGTTCGTGTTGGTGGTACTTTAAAACAAAACCACTGGTGCCACTTCAGGACAATCTTACAAAACCTCCGTAATCTGATTTTTGTGTTTTAGGTTAGATTTTAATCGTCGTAAAATTACCTATTTTTTCCTTTCAAGTATAATTTTGCAAATAAATTGTTCTTATTTAAAGGAAGTAGTTAATAAAGCTATCCATCATTGAAATTTCAGTTATTTGTAGTTTATACTGTGTCTTTTAATGCAAATAATTAATTTCTTCTATTTGTTTTCAAAAGTTTTCTGTTATTCACAAATGCCTCTTCAGGACTTCAAAAAATAGAATTATGATTGATAAAAAAAACTTCATTGAAGCTGCAGGGGAAAATGGACTGCACAGTGCTTCTGACATTTTACATGCATGTACATTCACATTTTATTTTGAAAAGTGAACGGAGAGTCAGAGTGTTTTGACATAAAAACCTTTTGGCTTCAGTCTGACCAAGCGTAATGATTCTGATTCTGTAGGAGTTTCTTTATGAAAGGATTTTTTTCTTTGCTAACATAAGAGAAACAGATCTTGAAAATAAAACACTGAGCAAGGATGCTTCAGCTTCACATTTCTAATTTGCTTCTCTAAATTTTTCAATAATTACTTATATAGCTTCTTAGAAATACGAAGTACGTTCTGTTTGGTGTGTAGAGTAATATCAATTTCTTACTGACTGTATTTTCAGGAATATCAGAGGTGTCCATGAAGTTCAATTTAACTGGGGGATAGATCTTTGCAAATGCTTTCAGAAAAGCATCTGTAACTGCTGAGAAAGTCTTGTTCAAAGTTCACTGGCTTAAGCATTGTTTGATCTCTGGACCACAGATACAATTCTGGTATCACAGAAGGGCTTGGACTGGAAGGGAGCTTTAAAGATCATGTAGTCCAACCCCTGCCGTGGGCAGTATGACATGGGTAAGAGTATTAGGGAGGGTGAGGTAGCGTGATTTCTCACAATATTAGGAATATGTTAGTGCATTTCACAGGCTCTTGCATGGCAGAAGAGAATCAGTGCCTACAGTTTTATTTATTTTTTTGTTTATAGAAAATGGAATAATCAAATCAGACAAGGTATTTGAAGTAATGCTGGCTACAGACCGTTGCCATTATGCAAAATACAACCCTTACATGGATTCTCCACAGTCTATAGGTAAGAGCATCTTGTAAAAATGATTGAGATTATTTTCATTTGCATAACTGTGGCTGCTTTTGTCATATATGTGCTAAGAATGTGAACATAATTTTTTAAATTTGGAAGCTTGTTTAGTCTTTTAATCAGTTTATTTGCCACCATGTAACTAAGTTTCAGTTTGTTATGCAGTGCAATTGACATATTTGGATACATCAAGTAGAGAGATGTTCTTCAGTCAAAATTAATATATGTAAATGTGTGTTTATTTTTCAAACCACAGCAATCTGTGGTGGTGCAGCTGATGTTTAAGTACTTAAAAATCATTTGCATCCAGTTTAGGACAGAAACAGTCCCTCTCTTTACAGAAATTATTCTGTTGAGATCAGTGCAGAGTTTATTAAACCTTTTACATGAAATTTTTAAAATATGAAAATAGGCTTTAAATGGGAAAGTCTGCTGATAGGGCAGTTGCTTAGACCGTTGTTTCTCATCTAGATCCCATTTTTTTCTTTCCAAGACAAGAGAATGAATTACGTGTGAATGTACAGATTTACTTGAATCTCCCTCTGGCTTGAATAGTAGGTGGTGACATCTGTGAATTTTATTAGGATTTTGTTAGTTGTGTAGGAAAATTCAAATATTTTAAGATGTGCATGCGCAAATCTTACGTATCTTCACAGAAACAAATACTGGTAAGTGTTCCTCCAGGTTTTCTCCTGGGCGTGTGCTGTTTGCAAAATACATGGGGTTATTCTTCAGAAGTTCTGTGGTCACCACCACATCCAACTCAAATTAACAAAATCAGGTTTTTACGTAGGGGCTGAGTGGAAAAGAAATCACCTTTTTCTGGGAGACATTGCTCTTCTGAATTTAACATGCTTGATCAAGCTTAAGGCAGAATAGTGACAAAATGGAGATTGCAGTTAAGATCAAGGATAAAACCTTTTTTCACCCATCCAGAGTTGTCATGGCATAGTTTTCAGCTGATGTACCTGAACTCACTTCTGAAGTAGAGTACTTGTGTAACTGTTGAGGTATGAATGTCATGCCCTGAATGAGGGTGACAATGAAGGAATTGCATTTTACAGTCAAGGTAATAAAGATTGTAAGGTTCCTGTCTGAACAACGATCAACATGTTCTTCCATTCTCTTTTTTTACAGGTTTCCAAGCAACAATCAGTGCTCCACATATGGTAAGCTTTAAACCTAGGAAATTAGTGTAGGTGATTTTATAAACATCCAAATGTTTTGAAATAAAATATTTATCCTAGCAAATTTAACGAACAGTTTATTGAAGTGACATTGTGAACTGCCTAGTGGGAGGGCGCAGAAAATATTGATCAAGATTTTTCTTGGAGGTGTATAGTGATAGGATGAGAGGTAGTGGACAAAAAAACCAGCATGGGAAATTCTGATTAGTTTTGAAGGTGAAGAAGTACCCATTGAGGGTAGTCAAGCACTGGAATAGGCCTTCCAGATTGTGGAAATTCTATTCTTTGATATATAAAGAAGCTGACTGAACAGAGCTCTAAGCAGCCTAATTTAAATTGCCCCTCTCTTGAGGACCTAGACCACAGGATTTCCAGAGATCTTTCCAATGTAAATTACTCTGTAATTTATAAAATATGAGAACTCGGGAGCAGATAGCACTAATTTCTATAGCATGCTACTGCTGTAATAGTGCCTTTAGTTCTTTGCACACAAAAAAAATACATTGTACTGGGTGGTGGGGTTTTTGTGAGGTGGTTTGAGACCAGGATGAGTGTTAAAGTGGGGATTTCAGTACATAAATCTAACCCAGATACGATTTTTTTATGTTTCTTTATTTGAGATGAAAGCTGAATAGAAGCATATATTTTGTCCTTCCAATGTTTGGAAAGTGTCAAAACATAGTAAAAGTCTGCTTCTCTGGACTAAAAACTATGTAGTTGGCTTAGAATTTACTTAGTTATCAACATAAAAAAGCAGGAATCTTGTATAGAAGTGTTAATTATATTATTCAAGGAAAGAGAAAAAAATACTGTGGCTAAGAGGAAAATAATTAATTATGCTTTCAAAATTTTAATGCCCCGAAGTCATTATTTTTGATTTGTTGTATGCGTAGCACTAGTAGTATATGAAGTGTTAGAGCAAAAAGGAGATGTATCTTTTAAGTAAATGTTCTAATGAGGTGTGTTCTAATTACTTATGTTTTCTGGGTGTGATGGATTAAGCTGGTAGACCAGGGTAATGGCTATTTCTGAAACATTAAAGAACAAATTGATTTTTTAGTGTGCAGCCTAAGCTTAGTTTGTGTACTGGTCCACCATGTAGGAAAACAAAAGTCATCAAGTGTGTCTATAGACTACTGCATTTCATACTTGAGTCTGGTTATCTGCCTTTGTAAAAGACAACTTCTTTTTCCTACTCTTAGAATCAGCAAGTGTGCAGGTAATACAAGAGGTAGTTTTAATAGCCATTTTCCTTGATGCTCTGGAGCCACCTTCTTCCTAGCTACCTTTTATCCCAGCTATTCTGACGTATATAGCATAATGATAAGCTAAATTCTTTATGGACTATATATTGCCGGAACAGTAGAAGCACCAGACTTGAGGATAATTAAATTGATTATGGTGTCTCTCCCAATATAAATAGAGTCTGTGCTAGAAGCTTGAATGGTCAGATGTGTCTATATGTATAGATACTAACAAAAGAAAAAAGTGCACAGATATAATTTGTTGAAGTCAGTGAAATAAGAATGATTATATCATGTAGTTAACTCCTCCCCTTTTTGTAATAGAAAATGATTCTGAAATTGCTTACACAAATGCTCAGTGCATTTCCCAAAATTTCTGAAGAAATGAACATATATTGAGTCAAATACTCAGACATTTTCTGTCTCTGTCTTCTTCTCTTAGCATGCATATGCTCTTGAACTTCTGTCTGATCAGTTACATGAAGGAGCCAAAGCACTTGATGTAGGATCTGGAAGTGGAATCCTTACAGCATGCTTTTCACGAATGGTGAGATATTTAGTTTAATCACTTAACTGTGAGAACTGCTTGAACTGTATTGTAACTCTGAATTACAGAGCAAAAAAAGCATCCTTTGTACAGTGGACTGAAGTATATTATACAGAGAATAATTTACTCTCCTGGGTGAGTTTGGTACCCATTTCTTATGGTATCTCATACTTGGCGTTCAAGTTAAGTGGTCTAATAAATTGTGTGATGGTGAAGAAGCTGACTAGCAGGGAAGTTTTCTTGATTTATTGTTTTTTTTTCAAATCGATTGCATTTTAGTCATTGCTTTATACCTTGAAGGAAAACGTATTTGTCTTGATCAGCTCAATTTTTATGTTATCTTGTGCAGCTATGAATGTTCTTACTGTGGTCAATTATCCTGTATTCCTGCTGTGATGAGAGTTTAGTGAGACCTAAAAGAATCCTATTTCCACAGGAAAATATATTGTGTATATATATAATTTGTATTTGAATTTAATGTCTTTCTTTTCTTGTTATGTTGCATGAGCATCACTATAAGTATCCATTTAACTTTTTATAAGTTAGATATTAATTTATATTTTAGATGTTCTCCAAGTAACTTAATCTCTGTGTTATTATTTAACCTGTACATAAGGAATTCTCTGTGGTTCTGTCCTATCTCACATCAGGAAAAAAAAGATGAAAAAATTTGTTTTCAATGGCTGTAGCTATAGTATAGTTTAAAAGATTCATGTAGAGGAATATAATCAGTTTTTCCTTCTCTGTTCCAGGTCTTTATAATTGCTTTATGACTAGCAGAGACCTTCATTAAACTGCTAACCACATTTTTTGTTTTATCTTTCTGAGAAGTTAATTTGAAATGTGCTAATGCATGTGATAAATTCTCATGTAGGTTTCCTTGCTACTTGCTATTTACTGTTTTCAAGCACAGACCTATTGAGAATGCAGTCACTTCTGCTTTCTTGTATTAAGAAACAGCTAAGAACGTTTAGGACTGGGCAACACACTAGCAGAAGTATTTATGTTTCTAAGTGCTAGCTGGAAAATCAAAAAAAATTGTATTTGAAATAAGTTCACCAAACTGCAGTTTAGAGGAAATCAGAAGTGTCACTTATTCCACTTTCTGCCTATTATTTTTAGTTTAACTTTGTAGTTAGTAATCAAGTGCTAGTAGCATTCATGGGAACTCCAATCCTACAGGCGTTAAAACTTTTGTCCAAGCTATGTGTATTTCTCACTGAAGTTATGAATGTGTAAGCAAATAGCCATTTGACTTGGGCTAAGTTGTGGTTGTGTGCTTTTTTTCTCTGAAAACAGCTGCAGAGAAGTCAGAAGTAACACAAAAAGGAAATCTCTTCCCAGTTTTGCTGAGTTTAATTGTCCTATCTTTTTATTGGCATATGAATGTTGTGTTTCTCTTATGAATCCTCCTTGGTTTGCTGTGGAATGCCTTACAGACATGTGCTTTGTGAAACATTGGGTAATACTTTTGTTCTGTTTGATAGCATTGCTAACAGTAACAGAAGCTTGAAAGAAGTATATTATGGAAATTAATGGTAGAGTATTTTGCAATCAAAATCAAGTTGGGGATGTGCTTTTTGGACCATCTGGATGTTGCTTCTCAGTCAGCTTGTGACCTGGACTTAGTAGCTCACATTTGTGGTACAAGTGCCTGAGTGCACGTTGATGTTATGAGAGCTTTACTTCTATGATGATAATCTCATTTGTGGTACCTTTGGGAAAGCTTTATGGTTACTTCAGAGTAGTGAAGCATCTTTAAGATTTTTGTTTGGGTTTTTGTGTTAAACTGCTGCGATAAACTTATCTACATAGCTTACAAACTTAAGTTTATTTGCTTCTAAAGATTGCTGGCAAATAAAATGAATTATGGTTTTCATTGTGTGTCTTGCTCTGTGTCAAAGGCTAGGCCAGTGGTGTTCCACTTGGAAAAAGAAAAACAAGCACTGCTCCTTTTGAAATTTTTAACATAGGTCTTGTTCATAATAAACCAAAAAAAATTCACCATGATATTCATGACCAGTTACTGATTTTCCATGTCTTAACAACATTATAATTCAAGGTAGAGAAACAAAACCAATGCATTCAAAGGCAGTTGTATGACAGCATGGGCTGCTAGGACATATTCTGCCATTGTGTTCTTTGAACTGAATCCTGTTAAAAAGCGTCAGATTTTTGAAGATGTGAGTTCTTTTTGAATACTTTTTCTGCACCAAAGACAAAATTCTAGAAGAAGTATCTGCAATGGAGAAGTTTTTTGTTAGTAGACCTTCCCCGCCCTCTCCCTCCGCCAAATACACAGAAATTTTGTGACTTTTTTGAGTTATGAGCTCTAAGAAGTTCCATTCTTGCTATGGAGAAGAGCTGTAAATCTGAAAATATGCAAGTGTTGATGGAAGGTAATTTGTCCCTGACTGTTAGGTGCTGCATTTGTTTCTGAAGGAATAGGACTCTTGAGATAAGCTAGAATGAAAGGCATGACTTAATCCTTAAGTAAGTTTGTTCAACATGAAAAGAGATTAGTTCTACTCTTTGTCTTTGACGTTAGTGCTTTCTATAGCAGGTAATGAAAACAAACATGATCAAATTTAACTTATAAAACTTCAGAGAAATCTCCACTAATAGTATAACTCAATTGAATTACATCTCAAAAAGATCACTGTAAGAAGTATTTATAAAACTGTGCCAACAAACATTAATTACCAGGTGCTTCTAGCAGTCAGGATTTGTCATTCTAAGCAGTAGTTTTAAGAACATTGGGAAAATATGCTTCCACTTTGCTGGTTTTTGTTTTTATTTTAGAGAAATGGGTTCAGGAGATAGAAATGCTCATTCTGTAAATAAATCAAAACTAGCAGAAATTGTTAAACTGTGTATTTTTATTCCAGGTTGGTCCCAAAGGACAAGTTGTAGGAATTGATCATATCAAAGAACTAGTAGATGACTCAATAAATAATGTCAAAAAAGATGATCCCACATTGCTGTCTTCAGGAAGAGTGAAACTGATTGGTGAGCATCAGATTGATATACTTACTAATTAAACTGATATTCTTTTTAGCAGCTGGTTGAAAATGACTGAATTGGATGTGATTAAAAGTTCTAATTTAAGAAGTTAAACCAAAGAAGGAAGAGCCAAATAAAAATTTTAAAATCAAAGTCGTGTTTAGGCCTTTGAAAAATAGTATCCTTCACCTAGTTTTGCATATATGACTTCTGGTAATCTTAAAGAATATGTAATCATTCTACTAGAAAAGCTTAACAGGGAAATGTTTTCTGATGAAAATACTTTACAAGCTGAAGGTCTGTCATGTTAAATTTGCTATTTAAAATTGGGGTTGAATTCACAGCTTTTCTTGAATAAATGTCCTGTAATCTAAATTTGGGTGTTTTAACAAAGCCTTCATACTTCTGATGCAGAAAGCTGCATGCAGAGTCAAGTGGAAAAACTATTAGATTGGCAGTATCCATCACTGAAGTTTATTTCACTTGTTTTTAAAATTAGCAGTATTTGTATGTTAGGGAAGTGGTTAATTGACAGCAAACGACTTTAATTCAGTCAGAGTTACTGATGAAATAATGCCAAAATGATACAAGGACAATGAATTGTTTTAGATAATGGGTTTTTACTAAAAAGAAAATGAATTTTTGTTCTGTTCTTTTAGAAGATGCAAGGCTGGCAGGAGAAAACTGTTTCTTCATTATTCTATTCATTAAGTTTAAAAAAGAAATTGAAGGTCTGGATTTTTTCAAGGCTTCTTAGAAGAGCACTCGGAAAAATTATTATGTGATATTTGGCTCTTACGTTAATTATCATTTTGATTCTTGGTCTTTTTTTTTGTAAATGTGTATGAATAAGTATGGTGTCCTTCACTAAGAACACTTCTGCCTTAAAACTTCCTGGGAAAGAAGTTAGACTGTTAGGGATAGAGAGGTGGAATGGGGCAATAATTTCCGTTGTTGTTGTACAAGAGCAATTGTGACTTATGTTTCTGGTTGTACCTCAAACAAACTTTGGTGCTCTTGGAAGTCTAGAATTCTAAGTAAGCCTCATCATCTATATTATCTTTGACTACGTAGCAGGATGATTAGGAGACTTGTGAATATTTTGTTGTGAGGTACATCTTAAGAAAGTACAAATGGACAAGTGGCACTTTTGTGAATTAGGTGAAGACTATTTCAACTGCCCTGGATTCCTGGGAGGTCTTTGATGTGGAACAAGAATCCACCCGAACACCCTCATCCCAAACATGCAAACAAAAAAAAACTTGTGAAAACCCAGGATTAAATGATGATGGGAATTGTATGAATTAAGACTACGTGTGTTGCTTGCTGGCTTTTCATAAGTAGGCTTCAGACATTCTCCATTGCTTTGTCACACCTCAGATATACTGTAACTGGATTTCAGGAGCAGCACAATTATTTTGGGATGTCTCAGCAATAAAACTGCACTGAGAACTTGGGAATAGTTGTACTTAGACTAACTGGTCTTATAGGTTGTGGGTGGTTTTGTCTTTGTGGGTTTTTGTTTCTTGGGGGTTTTTTTTGTTTGTTTGTCTTTTTTGGGGGTAGTTGTTTTTTTCTTTTTTGTACTTGTTTTTTGTTTTGTTTTCTATTAATATTAGGAGGAAGCCTTTGAGGTGAATCTCTCAAGTGGTTCTACTTACCACACTTTAGCTCACATGAGAGTACTCCCGGAGAGCACAAACTTTGATTCCTCTTGGATGAAACTAGACAAGATTATGTGCTCCAAAAAGCAACCAAATATGTGTGATATGTTACTGGATATTAAGCCAATAAGACTAGATCTAGACCAAAACGATCATCCTGAAATGCATACGTTGCATGGACACCAGGTTCTCAGCAAAAACTGTTTTGCTGTACAGATCTGCTTCCATTGTACTGCACTATTTGCTGATGCAGACATAGCCAGAGGGCATGAGGGTATTCTAACCACAGTAAAGTTGTTTTCTTCTCTTTCGGTGCTCCTGCTACAACTCTGTATTAAGCAGGTCTGCATAGGGACACTGAAGGCTTGAGTACTGTGATCAGCAGGTCAGTTCTGGTTTCATAAACAAGCTACAAAACCCTCATGTCACAAAGTCCTGACAGTGCTTCCCCTCTCATCACCACCTGCCACCCACCACCGTGATTACTTCACTAACAGGCTGCATGTAACTGGAGATCTGAGTAGGATAGATGGTGTTATTCAGGATGCAAGCACAAGCTGAAACTTTGGGCTGCTCTTTCCCCTTAGTCATTGAATAATTATTTTTATCACATTGAATGCTGACTTAACTATTTTTTAAACCTTCTGGATATGTAAAAGTGTGTTCCCATTGTGGGTGGATATATCTCTGCTGCAGCCATGACAATTTTTGTGGATGTTTAAAGGGAAGGCCATGCTGTACTTGATGCATATAAAGGAACATAATTTTTTTTTTTCTTTGATGTGCATGTACTGATTCTGAAGATGTTAGCTATGGTTTGGACTATTGATTCTAAGAGCAAAGTGTTTAGATGTTTTGGGTCCATTTTACTGCTGTCAGTGATGTGATAATATGTGCTGAAGTCACATTCAGACTTCTCCAGACAGTGCACACAAGGTGGATTTCTATCTCAGAATGTGTGTGTTCTTCTTCGGAAGACAACTTAGTAGTTTCTTTCACAGCTGTTTCTTTGATTTGGCAGTCTCTTCTTTTTCCAGCAGTACTGGAGATCACTGCCTCTAATGCCTGCTGCTGCATCTTAGGGAATGAGGGTCTGCCTCCCTGTGTAACTAACATCATTCATAGCAGTATCTCTGTGTAAGTTAAAGAAGTCTTTCTCTGTTGCCTTCTCTGGTGGAATGGCAGCTTGATACTGTAACACAGCATTACTTCTTTAGAGGAGGCGGACAGCGTTACTAAGATGTGTAAGTATAAATTATATACTTGACTGCGTTGAGGTTCCAGTAGAACCTACTTTGGCAGTCAGAGGGATTAAGCCCTGGAAATGCTTGGAACTTTCATTACTGGCAATAGCTGTTGCCAGCTGACTTAGTAGAAATGGTGGTTGATAGGGATGAGTTCTTTTGAAGCATTGGTAGTTCTTGGCAGCTTCTGCTTGTTGGAGCTTATGCTGGTCAGAATTGATGATATGAGGAAGTATATCACTGACCTTTAAGAGGCTTCTCAACTACTGAGGAAGTGTGCTCTGTTCTTATAGTCCTTAGGCTTTGGGCGTAGAAGGTCGTGGCAGGACTGTCTTTTAGGACGTCATAAGGAGGATGAGAAACTCCCCAATTTTAATTGTTACAAGGAGCTGTCCAGATCTTCCTGTATACTCTTCAATACCGAAGGGTGTTACTACTATCCAGATGACCCTCCCTGTCACTGAGGTCAAAATGAACCTGCTGTGGCAACCATGTATTTTTTCCTGCCTTGTGAGTTGTTGGCAGGCAAAAAGTTGACAAATTTTCAGCCCCTGACTGGGGCTTAGAACGTCTTTTGACTCTTTCAGCCTTTTAATTAACCTGTGCTATTAGTGACTGCACAGAAGTCAAAGCTTAGCCTGAAGATGGGAAACCCCAAACAACTGTGCTTGTGCTGAGCAGAGGACTATGCTCACTAACCTCCTGCTTTTTCTTCTGAACTGATTACTGGGACTTCTGCAATCACAGAGTATGAATTCAGATAGTTCAGCCTTGTTTACTGCTTTGGTTCCTAAATAACTCCAGAGAGACCCTGCCTAACTTGCTCTGAATTTCCCATTGGTTTCCTTTAAATACTGGATACCATATTCACATCATCTTCTTTCAAAACTTAACTCAGGGTCCCGTTTAGTTTGCCCCATTTCAGTGGCTTAAGAAACTCAAGCTGTTACTCTTTCCTTATGTGTAATTGGGATGGTATGAGACATCTGTGTTAGGGTGCTTCTCCATGAGTTCTCCAGCCTTGGTAACCCTTTGAATACCTTAATTACCCCTTCCATCTTCCAAGGAGCCACCTGGAACTTTAGCCATGGGTCTGATGTGGCTATCTGTGTTAGTCCAGTGATTGTCTGTAGGAAGAATAGTGAGGCCCGTCTGCTGGCAAAGGTGGGGTGTGCGAAGGTTAGTGTGGTACTACAATAATGTATGAATGTAGGTATGGGCTTTCATGCCAGCCAGGCACAGTTGTAGGCATACAGTCCATGGGAACACTTCCTTTTTCTTTTCCTCACCTTTGGAGTCTTCTGATATATGCTTCTGACATTTAGTGCTTTAGACTTACCATTTGCTTTATATTTAGGAATGGCATGTGTGGAGACAAGGCAAAGCAAACGTATGTTCTGAGAGGGTAAATGAAGGGGGAAAACTCACTTGAATTGGAATTGGTAGGGTACATAAATACTTTAGGATCTTTTCTGGGTGGACCATGTGTCTACAAGGACTTTCATTATAAATCATTTTAATTTCAGGTGCTTCAGTAGTATTTAATATCTTCTATAAGCATGTGTATGCACATGAGAGTGTTTTGTTGCATCTGTTTTGTGGATGTGTTAATTTTTTTTAGACTGACTTCATTATGTTACTGCTGCGCAGCAAAACTTTAGTTGGTTCTTGGCCTCATCATAGTATGTATGTATAGATATGATAAATTAGCTGTTTTCTCCACTCTTTTTGAAAATGTTTTAAAAAAGTGTTTTCTTCCAGTGGGAGATGGACGCATGGGATATGCAGAAGAAGCTCCCTATGATGCAATTCATGTAGGAGCTGCAGCACCAGTTGTGCCCCAAGCAGTAAGCCTTTATGTTTTACGTGTGTGCTTCCATAATCTCTTAGCTGTAAAGAACGCTTTGCATGCATCTATATGTGAAATACTTGGTAACTTGCACTGCTGGGAGTATCAGTGGGCAGTGTGGTATTACTGTATGGTGTAGGGTTTTTGTCTCTTATAATTGGGCTTCCTTTTGGTTTGATAAAAATGTATGTTCTAATAACTCTGCTCTAAATAAACATACTTTAAAATTACACATGTGCAACCCTCCATTACAACATCAAACTGGAACATTTTATTTAATAAGATAATTGAATTTTATCAAACACTGAGTTGCAAAATATAAGTATTTGTTTCCTGTGTTGCAAGGCATTGAGCTTGTTGAGGAAGTAACATGCACAGCTGGAAATAAAACAGTGCCATGTGTTTGTAGCTTTCAGAGTGGATACAGGGCAGTTCTTACGCTGAAGAGTAACTAGGGGCCTTAGAGTGTGCATACATGAAGTCCATTCTGGCAGATAAGGTTTTTTTTTCTCTTCCTTTTGTCAGGCAAATGGTAATATATAGCATGATATTGATATATTAGATGCCAGTTAAGGCTTTTTGGAATCCTAATGGTGAACAGTGAAGGACTGAAGGTTTGAGGTGCTATAGAGAGATTGGATGTTTCCAGACAAGGACAAGTGGTGGGTTTTTTGTTGGTGTTTTTTAATTATTGTTTTGGAGGGGGTTTTGTTTGTTTGTTTTTTGGTTTGGTTGGTTTTTTTTGTTTCTTTTTTTGGTTGGTTAATGTTTTTGCATATGTGTGTGTGTGGTTTTTTGTTGTTGGAGCTTTTTGTTGTTTTTGTTTGGGGTTTTTTTTGTGTATGAGTGTGTAGGGGTGTGTTCTCAGCAAAGTGTTAACAGATGACAATTAAAAAAGTAAGTGAAAGCTTATTAGTGAATGAAACAGTTCTTAATTATAACTTTTGTTATCAATGGGGATTTTTGCATCTGAGAAGTGTGGAATCTTCCTCGAGAGTACTGTGATTAGCCTCCTTCTTTAATTATGAAAACAAAAAAAAAAATCCAAGCATTTCTCACACACTCTATTTACTTGTCACTTACCTTACTCATATTCATGTATTTTAGACTAGTTTCATAATTTCATTCACAGACTGAAAGAGGAGCTATTGGATGTAGTGAGAGTGTGTTGTAGACAGTTTAAAATTATTCCAGGAAGAGAAATAAAAAAATGTCAGCAATCTCAAATCTTATTCTGAGGGCTTAAGGGGAGATCACTTACCCCCAAAATTTTAGTCAATGGGCCTCTGCTGATGCACAATAACTACCGAACAGTTAAAACAAACAGTTAAAAGAAGATTGAGTCTCCTGTAAAAATAACTTGTGATTTACATGTTTTTCCCCCTTATATAAAAAATAAAACTGCAACCAACCCAAGTAATTAAATTAGTATTTTACTGTAATTTAGAATTATATTAACTTACTGTGAATGTATCTGTAATACTAATTGTTTACCATGTTGCTGTGATACTCTCATTTTCAGTGCATTTTTTATTTTTCCTAATCAAAGTAGTTATCTACTGCATAAAAGTAGATAGATACATCATGACAAAGCTTATTAATCTACTGTAACAAACTTTGGATCCAGCTTCTCTGAAGTGGCTGGTTACATTCTAATTTCTTGTTGTGTTCTAGCTTATAGACCAGTTAAAACCTGGCGGAAGATTGATATTACCAGTGGGCCCTGCTGGGGGAAACCAGATGCTCGAACAGTATGACAAACTAGAAGATGGCAGTGTCAAAATGAAGCCTCTGATGGGAGTGATATATGTGCCTTTAACAGATAAAGAGAAGCAGTGGTCCAGGTGGAAGTGATTTTCTGTTCCACTTACTTCTTCCACACACATGCAAGGTGAAAGGGTGTGAATTTTAAGCAGATAGACTGCAAGGCCTGCCTTTGCTGCTGTCATTGCTTTCTGCTCCTCCATACCATGAAAAGTGACTCAGTCTGCATTACATCACCAAAAGGAGGTTATGCTAAGTTTGAGTTAATTTAAAGCAGGAGAAAAATATTGCATGGGTTGCACTTTGTGTCTTTTGGACATGTTTTCTTTAGTCTTTGGTGTGTTGAAGATTCTTATTTGTTGTTTTAAAGACAGTATTTTCTAAAGTTAAACTTCCCTTCGAATGAACTTTTTATAACTATGTTGCTCAATAATTAGGGTGAAGTGTAAAATTTTTCTTAATAAATATTGTTTTGTCCTGTACGTTAGTGGTAATTGAGTGTTCATTTTTTATTTTTGTGAAATGCTACAAATGAAGAAAAGTCTTTGTAAAATGCTTTGTGGAAAATATAGATAATTTTGCAAGCACTTTTCCTTCAGCCCCCAAGTAGCAGAAAGTGGAGAAGGTAATCCCTTCTTCCCTAAAATATAAAGGTACTTGAGTAGTGCCCAGAAAATTTTCTCAGATATGTTATTAGAAGTATGTCATATGTCTCTGATGGGGATGTATTTGTGTTTGGCAACACAGCAAACTTTAAAGGCCTTTCTAGAGGTAGTAAGCCTTCCAGTTTGCTGCATTGAACAGCCAGTAACGTAGACATAACACAGCTGTCAGCTTAAGCCATGGTAGGCATTAGTATCTGATTGAACAAAGCAGCAGTGCTCTTTTGCTTCCTGGCAGAAAATGCTTGTGAATGTATTATCGGCATTAATGAAGGGCATAGATATGCACTGAGCTCTGAAAACAACTCTTGAGCTTTATAACTCCTAAATTTAGATTTGTGGCTTTTTTCCCTTGATATTCTGGAGTATAAGTTGTTATTTGGATACTTGAATACTTAATATCTAACCTATCACAATATTCATAAAAAGTACAAATAAAGCAGTGTGCATACTGCTGCTTATGGAAACCTCATTTCAGTGTTTCATGGGTGTTATATAGCCACCATGTACAAATTACTCTTGAGAACAACGTCAGTGAGTTACTGCTTAGTTCAAAGCTTGTGAAGTGTGCTTGTTATTCAGATGGGTTTTATTTGTTATGCAGATGAATACTTTGGCCTCGAATATTGCCAGTATTCCCTCAGCGTGGTACTCAGGGGTTTCCTGCCTCTTGTAAGGCTTTAGAAATTTTGTTTTGTGGTCAGTTTCCTCCTCTGGCAAATGCTGTGGATTCTGTTTAAGTTTGGAGTCCATGCTCTGCTTACTCTAGAAAAGAGAAGTATTCTTCTTAAGCCTTCCTTTTTTTCAGAGAGGTTTTACAAATTTTTCTGCATTTCCACTCAATCTGATTATAGTACCAATTGGGTTTTTTTGGTAGCAGCAAAGTGTGTTCAACAAACACTGTCTATAAGAAGGGTTTCTGAATGACAGTGGTTATAATTTGCTACTAGCAAAGGTGGTGTACTGTATTAAGGACTAGAATTCTAACATCTTTGCATCTCTTCTGTTCAGTTTGGTATTCCATTTTGTCTGCTAGTTAAGTTTTCCTCAGATTTGCTTACCGGTTTCTGTTCTATCCTGAGATACTTCTTGATTTTATTTATTTATTTTTAATTTAAGAATTTACACTGGTGTTATCAGAAAATAAAAGTGCTTAGCCTAAGGGTTACCTTGATTTACAGTGGCAGAGAGGCTGTTTCTTGCTATGTACATTTAAATTTGGTTCAGACTTGGAAATCTCTGTTAAAGAAAATCTCAGAAGTCCTCTTCTTGCAATGTTTGTTTTTTCTTTAATTGTCCTTTTTGTGATCTGAAGAAAATTCCCATTCCATTTTCTAGGATAAATGCCAGTGCACTTCTGACCTTACAGGAGGTCGCATCTTTCTTTTTTTGTTGTTTTTCCCTATTGGTGAGTCCAAAGTATGTGGTCAGCCAGTTGCTTCTAAGCAAACTCCTAATTAAAAATCAGTATTTGTTATCTATGCTGGCATCAAAGATGAAAGAGGTGTTTTTCTGCTCTTCTTAGAGTTCAGTTTACCTTTTTTTAATTGTTGAAGATCTGGGAGCAGAGATCATTATAGACTTGTCTGAAAGAGCACCTGTAAGTCGTTCTGTAATAGAGAGCTGTAGTGTATGAGAGACTCTAGTTGTTGTTAATCTAAAATTCATTAAACGATTATCATTTTAAGAGTAGCTCAATCCTGTGCCTTTAGTTTGTCATTCTTTTAGTTTGCATTATGTGATTTCATTCCTAAACCAGGTAACTCTTTCATCACATTAAGAATTGATGTCCCTTCACAAAATAAAATTGGTAGGCCAGCAGCGATTTCCAAGGCTAGCAGACCTTCCACTTGGCAAGAAAGAAGCTGCTTAAATTTTTGTGTAGCCATTCATGTGTTGGAGAAGTTAGTACAGTTCCTTAATGGGGCTGCAGGGTGCTCTTCGCAAAGCAGGACAACACTGCCTGCGTGCTAACACTAAGTGGTGTTTGAAGTCAAACCTGCCTTCAGATGTTTTGTATCATTCTTCACTACGTAAAACTGGAACTTCTAGAAAAGAAAATCTGGACTAGCTGGAAGGAAAAGATTCTTTGGATTTCAATACATTTATATTATCATGCTAAATAAAGAATCTTATTTTGTGAATACTGTTGAATTCTTTAAATTTAGTCCAATTTTCTAGTTTAGGTTCAGTTGCAGTAGTATTTTAAAGTTTCAAATATTAGTGGGAATCCTCTCAAATGTGACTCCCTGGGACATTTGGAAGTAGAATATCCACAGGAACCCTATCTCAGGTACAAAACAAAGCAATGCATAGTCTGCCAGAGATCCGGCAATAGATACCCAGTTATGTGATTATACTGGTAAGGATGTTTATCCTTTCAAATAAAACTTACCAGTTGGGTTGGTTTTTTTCTTACTGGTAAGTAGAGAGGAGAAAAGGTCTCTTGTGTTGCATGGCTTTTTGGCTGCCTTATTGACAGTTCTTCTGTAAATTAGGATCTCTCTGATTTTACTTCTCTGTGAGAGTTCACTTACTACTTATATGGAAAGACGATTTTAAAAGTCACAGAACCACAGAATCATTTAGGTTGGAAAAGACCTTTTAAGGTTATTGAGTGAAGTGCTAACTCAGCACTGCCCCAGTTCATCACTAAACCATGTCCCTGAGGGCCACTTCTGCTCATCTCTTAAATACTACATTGTATACTTTGTCCTGCTGGCCCCACTATTGCTGGTACAAAGAGAAATAAGAGAATAACAATGTAAGTAAAACTGAGCAATGAGTCTGTGTTTCATCTTGTGTTTGATTCCAGACAGGCAGCTGTTTAAAAAAGTTAACAACTACTTTAACCTTAAAATGTTGCATTAGTAGAAATAATTTATAAATGTCATGCTAAATTCGTATTTGCTGATAAAATACAAAATTATTATGACAGTATAACCGTTCTGAGCAAAAACTATGGAGATTACAGTGGGGCTTTTACTGTATCCAACTTACTTGCAATTATGATTAACCACTCATTTGGAAAATGTATTTATTAGGATGTAGTAAAATATGTTTCTGATTAGAAACTCTTATTCAGTGTTTGAAATGCCCCTGATGAGCTAGTTGTCCAGTTTTCTTTAAAATTAGCAGTTATTGTTTCCGTGGAATTCCTCAGGCTATGCAGAGTAATGTTCATGGTTAAAGGTTTTATTTTACTTTGGCTAAAACAATCTCTGCACAAAATATTTTTGGTTAAACTTAAAATGTATTATTATGATGGTTTGACCCTGGCTGAATGCCAGGTGCTCACCAAAGCTGCTTGATCACTCCCCTCCACAACTGGACAGGGGAGAGAAAATATAACAGAAGGCTCCTGAGTTAAGGAGAGGGAGAGATCACTCACCAGTTACCATCACAGGCAAAACAGACTCGACTTGGGGATGTTAAGTGTATTTATCGCCAATCAAAATCAGAACAGGATAATGAAAAAACGTGTTTCACCCACCACTCCCCCATTCCCAGACTCTACCTCCTCCCCCACAGTGACACAGGGAAATGGGGTTATGGTAGTTCATCACAGGTTGTTTCTTCTGCTCTCAGGAAGAGGAGTCCTTCCCCTGCTCCAGTGTGGGGTCCCTCACATGAGATAGTTCTCCACAAACTTCTCCAGTGTGAGTCCATCCCACAGGTTACAGTTCTTCATGAACTGCCCCAATGTGGGTCACTTTTCCATGGGGTCAGTCCTTCAGGAATGAGTTGCTCCAGTGTGGGTCCCCACAGGGTCACAAGTCCTGCCAGCAAACCTGCTCCAACATGGACTCTGCTCTACAATGGTCTGCAGGTCCTGTCAGGAACTTGCTCCAGCATAGGTTTTCCATGGGTTCCCAATGCAGATGGATCTTTGCACCCCAGTGGATCCCCATGAGCTTCAGGGGCACAGCTGCTTCACCATGGTCTTCACCAAGGGCTGCAGGGGAACCTCAGCTCTGGCATGTGGAGCACCTCCTCCCTCCTTCTGCACTGACCGTGGTGTCCGCAGAGTTGTTCACGTGTTCTCACTCCACTCTTCTCTGGCTGCAATTTTCATCTGCCCAACAACTTTTTTTTCCTTCTTAAAAAATATTACCAGAGAGGCATTACTATCATTCTTGATTGGCTTGGCCTTGGCCCTCAGCAGCTCCCTCCTGGACTTGACTGGTGTTGCCTCTGTTGGAAATGAGGGAAGCTTCTGGCAGCTTCTCACAGAAGCCACCCCTGTAGCCACCCCACTACCAAAACCTGGCCACACAAACCAAATACAGTTACGCAAAAATGCATGTGACATAACTGATACATTAGATTGCAGAGAAAATTCCTTTTCTTTATCATTTAAACCTATTCTCTCAATTTTATGATTGATCAAAGCAAATAATAAATATTTTATAATAGCACCTTTCCAGATTAAAATGCTACAAGTCTAAAATACTGCATCTAGCTACCTTTAAAGTTACAAAGGGATGATGTATCGAAAAGGGAAAGTCCTGCTGCCTAATGACAAGAAAATGCAAGTGGATCTTCAAATAAATTTATAAATGCTTGTTTTGACTTACACTAAAGAGGTGCTGAAGGATTGCAAAGTTACATGACTTACTTGTATCCCAAACTTATTGCTGATAAGATTTGATTTTTTTTTTCATTAAAAACTCTGACATTTACCTGAAATGCTACCTATTAGATTTCTCTGAGAATGTTTCTTAGTTTGTTGTTGGGATACTCACCATAGGAAGTGTGGAATATATATGTATATGTTTTCCCTACTAGTAAGCCAAAATTTTTAAATTTTTCTTAAATTTATTTCTAGAATAGTGATTTTGAGCTAATGACTTCTGAAATTTGCTTTAACTTGAGCTTTTGAAGTTGCTTTGATGCCATAGTTGAGAGATGAGTGTTTCTCTTGCTAGAATTCCAAGGGCCTGAGAAGGACTGCTGTGGTGACTTAACCCTAAATATATATATTGCTTGCTAAGCAGGAATTAGTAAGCAGATTGGAAGGAGTGCGTATATGAAGGTGGAGGGCAATTACGCAAGTTGTGTCAGAATCATAGCAAATAGTCATGGTCATTAAAAAAGGGAAAAATACAAATTAGTTAGTAGATCTTTCCTATGGCTCTAGAGGACAACTGGATATTTCTAATAGGGAAAGATCAGTCATCTTTTGAGTCTCCTTTTAAGCTTTGTAGCAGGATAGATCTTTTACCACTGGGAGGATAGGCATGTATCCTGATTCTTATCACAAGTGGAAACCTGGTGGATTTCACAGCTTGGCAGCTTCTGATCCATACCCCTGAAGTTCAGGTTAGCTGATGCTGGTTGGCATTTTGTGTTTATGTCTGCAAGCTGTTCACTTTAGGTAGAAAGCTGACAGCTGTTACCTATCAGGTGATCTGAGACTTTTCTGAAACTTTTTAATATATATAATCTGATAATGCATATATAAGCTCAGCTTCTCCTAGCGGTAGAAAATACATGCTGTTTAATTTTAACATGTACATTGTGGATTGTTTTAGGCTGGCATGCTGGTGTTAGATAAATGAGTAGAGAAGAACAAATGAAAAGTCTCTTAAGAGAAGGTGATCCCATTAGTACAGTAAATGTTCTAATAAACAGAATATGAAAACCTTTGTTTTGAAAGTCACATCTAGGATGTAGTGGCCAGGAATATGGTAAAGCAATGCAAAATACCAACAATTAAAACATTGGCATGTAAGTATAGTTTATTTAAAATTATATATTTATATAATAATTATGTATTCTAAGTGGAAATACCGTTTTGTGAAATGAAAAACCCACACTTCGCATACATCAAGTGAGTTAGTAGCATTATGCAAAAACCTTGCCAACATCTGTGGCTGGGTAAAATTACCATGTTTAATAGTTTCAGAGTAAATACAGAATTTTTCTTAGGCTTAACAGTTTCTTGACGATCTAGCTTGGGTTTGAAGGATTAAGAGTTGCATGTCACAGTAAAAGGCCAGGCTTTCATAAAGCTGTGAGAGTATATGATAGGAATCAGGATGAAAATCACACCCACAATTAGGCATATGAGACTAAACTAGCAATAGCAGTAGTCATTACTTATATATGCTTTTTGAAGTTGTGAATATTAACTGATGATGCAGCTCCTGGAAGCATTAAGGATGAATGAAACACTTGTCCTGAATTCACTGGCACTGCATTTTAAACTGGGTATCAGATGTTTGTTTATTTTTATCTGTTTAAAGTAAGCAAATACCCATTCTGTGAGACAGGGAAATATGGAGAGCTTCCAAACCTTTGGCTATAAACAGATTTTTCTTTATCCCTGCCAAGATGTGTTCTTCCCCCTTCTGCATTTTTCTGCTGTCTGTAATTACTGCAACACTCTGAAGCTGTATGATTAGTACCTTACTATTAGGAGGCTGTACAAAGTGCAAAGAATGCAAATATTTATCCCTCACAAATCATAAGATTTGCATCCCAATTGCATTATCTAGAGAACTAGTTATTTAAGCACTAGTTTCTACAGGCTTTTCAGTTGCTTTTAAAATGTTTTGCATGCTGTCATTCCATGCTATATGATTCCTGAAGGATAATAATGCCTTTGTAATTTAAAGGTTTTGTTTGTGTGCATGTAGAACTATATTTTTGTGTGTTAATTTGCATGATAGCTGGAAATACGCTTGTGTATTGAGCCAGCAATCACATTAGTGAGGTTTTTTCTAACTCAGACACTGTTTGCTTTCGCTAATGAGGGTGATGCATCTACTAGAAGAAAAATTGCAGCAAACTCATTGTGAATTTATAGATTGCTTGTGCCTTGTGGAAAAAAAAGGCAAACACTCCTGTTTGAGTTTTGCAACGTTCTTAGCAGCACAGTGTGCAGTTTTGAAATTTGGTGGACATTTTGCATTAAAATTAATGCTTTAGGAATACTTAAACAAATCACTACTATATGATAACTTTACAATTAGAATATAGGTTCTATGGGTTTCGTGTTTCAGTGTGTTTGAAATGTCCTGCAGGAACAAATGCCTGCATTTTCTAGATTCCTTGCAGTGATTTAGAGAGACTTCTTGATGCCTCTTTTCTCCTAACTGAATCTCCTTTTAACACACACACATACACACACTCATACACTCCACCTATGCACCCCACCCTACCCCCACGCTTTCCATAACCTGCTCCTGATTTATCATAGCTCCTTCAGGAGGTAATCAAGCTCCTCTATGAGATAAATAAACTTAAGTGGTAAAAACTGCATTATGTGGATGCAAGAATGTGTTCTTAGCTTTCTTGAGAGACTACAGCTGAAGCTAAACTTGCCTTTTTGGCAGCTACAGAGGATGGGTTTTGCCAATACTCTGTCTAGTAAGTTGGCTCAGTTTCTTGCCAGTGTGTAGCCAGCAGAATTTGGATGACAGGTAGCTGTGTAACTAGCTGTGCAGTGTGGGGGATGTTCATTAAAGCAAGCGATCCATTAAATGTAAAATAGAGGGACCCATATTTCACAATGAATCACATAATAGAATGAGATGGTATAGATGATGGGATTGCTGTTGCCTTTCCTTTGGTGTTTGTTTTTTTTCTTAAATGCTTGAAGAAATTTCTGAAGTTTTGCTGATTTGCATGAGTGCTTAAATGTAATCTGATTCAATATCAAAACTTTTCAAATATGATTTCCAAGGGGAAGAGAAACATAACTGCATGTGTTTTCTTTCTACAGGGATGAATTGTAAAAGCTACATCATCTTGACCCAAACATAGTGTTAACAGTGGACTGCTCATCTCCAGTTCTAAAAGCTTTTTGAAAACCAACAGCATTGCAGCTTGTTTTGGACTTCGTTATACTGTTGTTATCAGCATGGAAAAGCGTGGTGTTTGTTTTATTTTTTTAGATGCTCAAGGCAAACCTGATAAAGAAATGGTGGAAAGTTTTATGTGGGCACTGTTTTCTTTAACATGCCTTTATTTCACTTTCATCTGTTCAAAGTGAATTTCTGCAAAACTGCAGATAAAGACCTATAGCTTGTGAACTCTAATTTTGATGGGGGTACTTGAACACTCACTTCTCTCGGCTCCTGTGTCCCTTGGTAAAACTGCTTCTGTGCACCTTACAACACTATGTAGGTAATACCAGGTTTTCTGTGTTCTGATGTCTGCTAGATGCTACTAAAAGGAGATGAACTTCCTTTTTAAGCTTTTGACATGGTGTCATAGACTAGCATGTAGTAGATACAATCAGCTGCTTTTTTACCTTTAAACCAGGCATTTGTATATATTAAACTTCAAGACATCAGAGGTGGGTGGCCGCTCTTATCAGACACTGCTGTTCAAGTTGGACATAATAGACATGGTTTTCCCTTCTAAAATTAATTAATGGAATCTTGAAATTCTGTTTTGGTTTATAACTCACTACTGGTGTGATACACATATATTTAACTCCATAAATATGATATAAGCTGTGTCCCAGTCACTGAACAGTTTATGCAATGCTGCTTTGCCAACTGATGTTAAAAGCAAAAGGGGAGTTGTGTGCTTGTGTGGAAGATTAGGATCAGTATGTAGTAGACTACTGAGATATGGATTGCTTTTTGTTCTTTATTAAAAAACAAAATTCCGTTTGGTTCTAAAAGAAAGTTGCTTTTGGCAAAGCCATTTGCTGTATTAACATTCTCATTTTTCTAACAGTGGGCACCCAGGAAAAATTCTGGCTTTTTAGAAAGTGAATTATAAATTGTTATATGAGGAAAACGTCATACGTGCAGAAAGAATCATGGACTCCTAAATAAAGATAGATGCACTTGTTCAGTTTTCATATGGAAGAATAGTTGGAAGGCTATAAAACTTTTTTTTCTGTCCTAAGTTTTCTGTTTTGGTATTGTAAAATGCCTACAGCAAATTGTGAAGCAGTACAGTAAGGTGGGCTGCTTTGGGAAAGGGGGAAAGCATGTCTTCAGTCATCTTGCTCGGATTTGAGCAACCAGAAATTAAAGTAAACAGCATGTTATCATTACTTTATGGTAGAAATGTTAAAGAATAAAATAACTTGCATAAAAGCAACCCATAGTGATTAATGAAAAGAAAATACTTTTTATGGTGGGAGAGCAATAATTTTGTGCTGGGATTAATCCCTGGGAGCATAAAGGTTAAAATTCAAAGGACTCTGAATATGAAAAAGGAACATTTTAAATAACCTTCCTTTTGAGGATCAGCCCCATCCTACTCCTCTGTAAAAGATATGTATGACTTAATTTATTTAGATGTTTGGAAGTTAGAGTACCACCTCCTGATCTGACTGCAGCCTGGGAGCACATACACAAGATTAATCTTAAAAAGAAATTAATATAGCGTGTATTCTAGAAAATACAATCCAGAAAAACCCACTTGCGTCTGACAAATTTGTACTAACCCACAATCAACTGTGAATCTAGTTCTTGGTGTTGAAGTGAAATATCTTAACTGATGCATGCTAACGTTCAACCTTCTGGTCACTGTATCTTTCAATTTGAGTTCAGCTTTATTTACATCTTCTCACTAATTTAATCAGTTAAATGAAAGATATGAGCTCAACTGTATCCAAACTCCTGTCTCTGGACACAGTGTAATAAGCTAGCCTGACTTGGAAGTGGTGTTAAAACTGAGACCCAATGACAACTTTTCTGGGGAGAACCACTCCAAGAGGTGTAAGGCTTCAGGGACCAAGGCTGCTGGGAATAGTGCACCCATTCCACTGAGGATTTATATCAAGGGATGTATCAAGGTACTCGGGCAGAAAGGAGTATCCAGGAGTAGCATTTAAGAATTGGAAAATGGAAACTCCTCCATGATGGAGCAATGGTTCTGAAGTAAAAACTTGGAGATGAGGACAAGTTGAAATGCAGAAGATTTGAAGAGCTTGAATAAGTGCTGTGTGAACTGTCTGAATTGCTACTTTGCCAAATAAAACAAATTGAGAGAAAGCTGTCTCTAGGTGTCTGCCTGGTTTTGTGGTTGATTTTTTAACCTTCAGCAGGACTTCACATGTCCAAAAAGAAAGCAAGTAGGTATAAAAGTACTGGTTTACTAATTGACCAGAACTATGTGTCCATTTTCAGTCAATTAATGTATTGCAGCAGTTACAAAGTCTGTTAATATATGGAATGTAAGTGGAGTTTTGCATGGCTGTTTGGAATTTATTTTGTTCACATCTATGTGTTTCTGGGAACAGGCTCTTCCTGTGCGCAGTTCTGCCTGCTCTCCATAGCTGAATACAGCTACCTCGGAGAAAGTGATCTCTGGGCTATTACGATCACCTCTAAGCCAGAACAGCTTGGGAGAATGGATTGGCTGAACCACTGAGTCACTTGTCCAGTTGTTTCCAGGACCATACTAGTAGAAGATCACCAGATTTTGAGCAGAGGAATCAAGAGCCAATACCTGTGTCTTGAAAACACACCAACATTTGTGGGTGGTCCACAGAGAAGTTTAATGTGCTGTATGGATGCTTCCTGTTTACACAGCAGGAATGATCTGCTTATTTACTATTTCCATTCGAAGTGGTCAGCTAGCTTGAGGGCATAGAACCCATTACATGATTTTTTTCTGGAGGGAAACTGGCACACAGCACGTGTGCACCAGCACTGCTGATGGAGGCCACCTGGATGGTTCCTGAAATGTTTCGTAGTCAGCGAGTTTGAAACGGGCAATAATGCCTGGAGCCAGGGGGCCTCTACATGGTAGGCTCTGGAGCTTCCAGCTGGCAGCAGTTCTCTCCACGAGTACAGTGTTTTTGTGACAGAGTGACAAGCTCCAGGGTTTTTGAGTAGGGAGGGACTGTGGAATTGACCGTCAGCACAAAGTGGTAAAGTAAAATGCCCAGAGGAAATTCTAAACTAGTACTCTCCATCCTGCCAGGAAGAAGGGTGTTAACACATTCTAACAGTAGCAGAGTTTTCTTCTTTTTTCTCAATGTGCCCTAGGATGTGCTGCTTTTGGTTTAAATGGAGTTCACAGAAAGAGGATGTGATCTCAATTCCTTCTTGATTTTGACATGATGCAAAGGATGAGTAATGCAAACCAAGCTATGATTTGTATCTGGTTCAATTTAGCTGAATTTGATCCTGTTATGATGCAGTTCGAAAGATCAGTAATTCTAATCACCTTTAGGGAACCCTTGATCCTTGTCCCAAGCAATGTCCCAAGAAGAGGTATTCTGCTGGAGTGAATGAGCTGTGGTCCTGGCTCAGAAAAAAAGGTGGATGGTGAGGTCACACCAGCACATTGTGCAGAACCAAACAAAAAAAAAACCATGGAGGGGGAAGTGTTGCCCAAAAGGCATCATGTGCATAGGGGGATGCAGGAGATGATGAGGTCTGAAATTGGTCTTTTGCATTTCAGGATGCAAATTAGAGTTTAAATGCTGTGGTATACAATAGATGTATTCAAGCATGGGGTTTAAGATGGTTTTGTGGGTTTGCACACTTTCCCTTTGTTGGCACTATTTGAGATTTTGTCCATCTGGTTATAATTGTGAAAGGTTGCAGACCAGCTGTGGGAAATGCAGAGAGACAATTTAGGTATCATAGGCCCTCTTTGCCTTTACTGTAAACAATATGTTCTTGTGTGCTCAGAGCACCCCTGGTGGCAAAGTTTGGGTTTCCATGCTTCAGCCAGGTATGTCTGAGGAAATCAGCAAGGACTAAAACTTGGCCTTACGCTGGCAGAGATGCTGTGAACTTTCCTCTACCTGACCTGTTTGCTTCCCACAGTTCATCCTTGACATACAGGGCTGCTTTCTTTTTCAGGTGGTAGTTTTATACACAGCACAAATTCGTCATGCAGCTGATGCGCTCTAAGCTTTCCTGTGAAAGGCTCTTATTGTTCTCATGCTCCTGGCAGGGTGTTAATGAGATGCTCAGGAGAATGTGCTCAGGAACTAAAATTGTATTTCTTTAAATTATGAATTGAATGGACATAGTTAATGCTGAAATATGATAGAGGAGATCCAGCTGCCCATTGAAAATTGCCTGAAACCTTCAGGAAGGAAAAATGAAAATAACTCACTTTGTGTCTTATCACACCAAACTTGAAAATTTGAGACACTTAATCCCATGCCTTTTAGCAAAACTGCTTTAGCAACAACAGACTATGTTCATAAAGACTGTTAACAGAGTTTCTCTGAGATCTCACTTCAATCTTCTAATGTTTCTTTGTAATTCAGCCATTTTCATCATATGCTTCTGAGCAAATCACCTGATAGATACTCTTGAAAACATTCCCTGATGCTTCTGGGAAGCTGAAGTCCATTTTTTAGCCATGTTTAGGCTTATGTTTGCATCTTATGTGTCTTTAGTAGGAACAGGTTAAGATTCTTGTTTACCATGTTCTGCCAAATCCTTTTTCAGCTCATAATGGAGAAGGAGCATCTGAGACTAATCAGTAACTTTTATTGCAGGTGCCTTATGGATTAGGAGGATGCTCTCCAAGGCTCCTGGTTAGGGAATGGGTGATTCAGAGCATCTGCCTAGGCTACAGCTCTGATTAGAGCTCTAGAGTAGTTCATCTCCTCTGGATATAGAGGCATCATGAAGGTTACCTCTTGTGCATAGAATTAGCCTTCAGGGATGCTTTCCCTATAGGCCCAAACTTCCTTTGTGCTGCCTGCTTTCAAGTCCTTTCCAGTCCTGCACCCATTCAAATTCCCTGCTTGCTCTATATCTGCGTGGTCCAGTTACTTCTTTTGAGTGTAGGTATCTTTAATGCATGTCTTTAGTACATTATAATCTGGTAGTTGTGAAGAACTATGTTAAAGTTTCTTGCTCTGCCCTCTAGAACAGGATTATACATTTCTATTGGCCAAGCAAACTGTGACCCAGTCCTTCACCAAACCTTTCTGCCTGCTCAAAATACACTTTTTGTTGATTTTCTGAGTGGTTTATAACTGTCAGCCAGGGGCCTTACCACTGCAAAAATTAAAATTTTAGCAGATATCTTTAAAAACTTGTTTCTGAAGTGACTTCTTGTGCTAATCCAGTCCTTCCAGACTTTTCTTTGTGTTTCAAGACTCCAGTGCAGAGTGCAGCTCACTTTCTGACTTAAGTAACTATTGAAAAGCATATAGCATGATTACTTCTGCGTGCTTTCCCTCCCCTTTAAATATTCCCTGTTTACAGCATGTTTCCCTCTTACTGAGCTCAGGCCGATTGTTTCATGGGCTTTTTTCTTTCATAGTAATTACTATGTGTTTCTTGCCTCTGTCTGGTCTTCATGTCTGTCAGCACTCTCTGAATCTTTTCTGCCTTTTCTCTCTGCTGTTACTCTTTAGCTGTTGCCTTTAGAAACCAAAAAAAAATCCCAATTCCTGATGCTCATGAAAGCAGCCAGCGCAGACCTCACTGATGCATGACTGTGGATTCTGTTGGGGCTTACTAGAAACGCTCTCTCTTTGTTTTGGGGTGGCGTGTTTGCATTGCTATTGGTTCGGGCCTCTGACTCGCTCTGTGCAGTTTGGGACTGAAACTCTTATGTTTATCTAGGATTTGAAAAGCAAATGGAGCATCACACTGACCTATTTCAGCCTTTTTGTTTTGCAAATGTGCTCTTGGAACTGCCTGTGTTATAATCCCGCAGTGCTATGGAATGATTAAGGGATGTTCAGGCTAGGATTCCCTGCAAAAGTGGGCAGGAAGCAACCTATATCACAGAAAAAAACCCTTACTTCTAAATATGGATCAAACCTAGGGATTGTTTGTTACTCTGAAGTAGTTTTTACCCTTAAGGTGGTCTGAAGGGCAAAACAGTTGAAAATAGAAAAAGCAGTCTAAGTGAAATATGTATCTTGATCAACATTAAAATACACTGACAAAACAAATTATAATGACCTCTTCTAGTACACAGAGAAGCAATATCCACAGGGGTATGTGATCTGGGCAGTCAGTATTCTCTGCTTACCTCCCTAAGCATGCTGGTAAGACTAAGTGGATTGAGCGTATTCCCAGATATGTGGATAAACACATTTCAGTATTTGGGACAGGAAAAATTTTCCTGCAGAACGTTGCACTTCTGCAGTATAAACACTGTATGACTCCGTAGCTCCTGGGGTCTGCATGAGAAGCCATGAAAGCAGTATTAGCTGTGCAGCTGTGAAGATGGGCTCCAAGCACTGCCTGTTCTGAGTGCTGCTTTGTCATCAGAGGGAGCGCTTCAACCTTGGGAGTGGCTGGGAAGGGGCTACAGACGTGGTGTCAGAAGGAGGCAATGTCTGAGAACTGCCTGGAGAGAAGGGGGAAAGGCACCCCAAGCGTGTCAACAACCGTGTCTTGCCACAGTATTTTCCACTAGTGTCCAGGTGTGCTCCAGCTCAGTAGTTCAGTATCACTTATTTAAAATCATATAGCATGAAAGCTACTAAATGAAAACACACACATGGTGCTGAGACCAATGTGTGTGTTAATTGCAGAAGCTGCCAAGACAATCTGTTATTTTGCTAACTTTGTCTTGCGCTCCATCCAGCTGATGATGCACGGGCTTTCTGGTAAGATGCAAACTCTTTTGTTTGTTTCAGTCCAACCGTGGAATTTGCTATTACCCGGGAAGTAACAGGCCTCAGGCTGGTGGTCTGCACAACAGCAACTGTCACCATCTCCCCTCCTGGAAAGAACAGTCCCTGGGAATACTGTGGCAACTGTAACACATCATTATAACTCCTATAACCATGCTTCTGCTGCTCTCTGCTTGGAGGTGTTCATTCTTGCCTGCCATATGCAAAATCCATGAAGGTTTATTCCACTTGCAGCAGCAAAGCAACAAAGCCTGCTGTTGGGTGAAGTGACTGGAAAGCTGAGCAGCTTCTCGCACCATGGCTGTACTAGCTGGTCTGTGCTTTGTGTGGGATCTCACTGTTGTCCTGCCTGGAAGAACAAAACCAAACCTTTTGTTCTGCTGCTGGCTGTGTGCTGGTATAATGGATTTCAGTAATAGGAGCACAGTAGGCACAGTGAGAAAAGACTATTTTTCTTGCTGCTACGGTAAGATGGTGAAGGAGAATTAGATATTTAATTAAACCTCCAAACAAAGTTCAATGATGGGAAATAATACCTTAACCAGATAGATAGTGCGTCTTCCCTGGAAGGCTGTATTTAAAATGTGGTCTTTTGAGTCTTGTGCTAATTGCCACATCTGCTATAGGCTGGAATGTAATAGAAGCCATGCTCCCCAATTGGAAATGGGCAGCATCAGCAGATGGTCTCCTGGACCCACTGTAACGCTGAAGTACAAACAACCAGACTTTGCCTAATGTGGCATGAGGGCTCTGAGCAAGGAGCACTGGAAACCAGATTCCCTGAGTGGTTGGCACAGCCAGCTCTGTGACTGCTGTCCTGCTCAGCTCAAGCACTGTTCGAGAGACAGATCATTGCAGGTAGATGCCCTGTCATTCTCAGTCTTCCTGAAGCAAGTATCTCAACAACTCCCCCCCACACGTTCCAGCTTCTTATAAGGCAGTTTCACAGAAAGGAGAAATGTACTTCTGTCTGCTCTCATGATATGGTCTAGTAGCACAAAATTTAGCTGGTGGCTGAAAATAGAGACAATGCAAGAAATATAAGAATAAAATAGGTTTATTAGAGCTATTTTACATAAAGTAATTAAGAACGAACAACTTGAAGAACTATTTTTATACCATGGCAATATTCGTGCTGACTTGAAGCAACTGAAGTACAAAAGACGACATACAAAAAGATGCATGCCTCATTTGACTCTGTTTTTATTGGGACCCATGAGGAATGTGACATCCTTGGACAGTCAAACAAGATAAACAGCATGATTCTTGTGTATATATATATGTATATATAACATGTACTGTACACATTTTACTGTTAACACATCTGAAGTTCACTCACACATATCAATTACTTGCTCTAATTCTATGAGAATTTTTCTGGGTTAAGGGCAGATCACCAAAGCTTCAAGCTTTGCAGGGAGCTATGGGATAACCAGCAGGAATCCTACACTCTGGCATCTTGGATAAAACTGCTGTGTGCTGCTTTCTCACGCTGTGGGAGGGTGGCAGGCTAGGAGTGGAAAAGGCTGAAGAAGCCCTGAGCTCCGGGGAGAGACACAGCTCTGGGATCATACACAGAATCAGAGAGTGGTCTGGGTTGGAAAGGACCTTAAAGATCATCCAGCTCCAGTCCTCCTGCCACGGTCAGGGATGCCATTCACTAGATCAGGTTGCTCAGGGCTCCATTCAGCCTGGCCTTGAATATTGCCAGGGATGGGGTATCCACAGCTTCTTTGGGCAACAGTACATGACTGCTGTTGAGCACTGGGAGGTCCAAGCTCATCTGCTGAAGACTTGCATTTTTTCATTTCAGCATTTAGTAAGCATGGCTCTCTGCTGGTGGCACAAAAGTTTAAACTACGAATGGAAAAAAGATGCTTTGTTCCTTAAATCCCAATTTTCTTTACAAAAGCTGGTGCCTAGATAGTGATTGCTTTTAATTAACAAAGCAAGGGAAATTCTTTAATGAGAACACTTCCAGTGCATCAGGGGGAAAGTACACAAATGGGTCTCTGCTGGACAGTGAAGTAGCGCCTTGTTTGGAGCATCCCAGAACCCAGAGCAGAGCGCAGCGGTGGCAGCACTGAGAAGAGCATGCTGGCACAGGCTTCCCCCTGTGCCAGGGCTGCTGGGCCTTGGCTGCTCCAGTGCCCTGGCCTTGGGGCACACTCGGCCTTGGCTGAGACCCCAGTTGCTGTGGGGAGGGCAAGAGCACCCTGCATCCAGCAGGGGGTCTCCCCACGTTGCAGTGTCTTCTGCACAACTGCATCTAATCTCCGGAGCCTGAACGCTTCTTATTTTCTGAGCATAGGCATCTACTCACTTTTTTATTTTATGATTGAAGGGGAAGAATATATTCCTCATCTTGTAAACTGCTTCTACACTTGAAAATTAACTGTTACAGAGGCAGAGGTTCATGGAAACAGGAGAAAGGGGAGAAAACAACTGACCAAAATCCAATTATTAGAGATACATCCCATTGATGAGGTAATCGGACTCTTCAGATGTAATAGGTCGAGCTTTTTTAAGCTTCTGTTTCACTAAGCGCAGTCTGCAAGCAACCATAAGCAGCAGCAAAGCAGTGATGGCCAAGCCTAAGGCTAAGGGTAACACAGCACCTACAATGAGGTTAAGAGAAATTACATTTTATTTAATACAGTGAGATGCTGGTAGAGAAAACCTGAAATTTTTCTTTAAAAATGCAACTAAGTCTATCACTTAGATGCTAATATTTGGAGCAACTCATGCTATGAAACTAGAATATGGAATAAGAACATTATTCAATTCTTGACCACTGTGTGTATATTGTAGCAGCTGACTGAAAAACTAATGTAATTCAAAATGAATTCACATGGTTGGTCTTACCTGTTTCTGGGACTGGATGACTACCTCCGAGCTGATCTCTCTTTGGCACCATTATGCCATTCCCATTTTTATCATCTGTTCTTTTCCCTGAGGAACTGTTATCTGCACAAATTCAAGCAAGATAAATGAATATGGCTGTTCAGTGACTTAGAAGGTCTTATCCACAGGACACTAGAATTAAATAATGTAAAGTACTAAACTTAGGGGAAAAAAAAATCAAACAAAAGCAGTTTAAGAACTTCTGACTTCAACTGTATAACCTGAATTTTTGAAATAACATGAAACTAAAGCTAAAATGTGAATTCAATTTTGCATCTCAAACCCCAATGCATCTCAACTAACCCCAAGTGGGGTCATTTTCCACTGAAAAAAAGAAGGATATAAATTCTGGTTTACAAACTTCCAAAATGAGGTATAGACGAACTTTGCCTGTTACCTGACACATACAGATGCAGAACTTAGGTACCTGGAAGATGTGAAAATACATGGGGAAAACATTTCAAAGAGGATGATTTGGAGTCACTGCAGCTTGTGTAGTAGGTAAGATGTTACAGAGCATTGTAATTACTCAAGAAGAGACAACACATACTTTGCTGCCAAGAAGCATTCTTGGGAATGCATGGGGCAGCAATTCTACAAAAAAGCAGAGTAACTCATCTGGGACTCCCTCCTCCTGCCCTCCCACTCAAGTCCTACTCTGATAGCTGTGAGCACACCATGCAAGAGTGACAGCTTAATCCACCAACACCCTCACAAAAATCAGAGATACGCCTACGTTTTTAAAGTATTGACTATATTTGGGGTTTGCTGATAACATAAATACTGAAGGGCACTTTGACTGCACTGCGATACATTTGCTGGCAGCCTTCAGAACTGTGACAGAGCCAGCAGAAACACACTATCCTACAAGATCTGTAAAACATGGATCTGTAGAACGTGTTGTAATTGGCATTACACATAGTGGTGGGTGTTAAGGAAGTGTTTAAGTCAAGTGGCTTGGAATGTGCACTCTGTGCAACTCCCACCCACCACCATCAGCTCTGAAGAGCCACAGATCATGTCCCTGTCAGTGGCAGCAGCGAATACTCACAACTGTTAATTAAAGCTTAAGTTGTTTCATCAGTACTATCATGAGGTTAGTGATGATGTCCCCACTCTAAGGCAAAACACCACCTCCCAGGCTCTGGTTTTACTGCCCTGCCATTATGGAGAGGGGTACATATACACTAACTTCACCCGCAGGACATGCCTTAGGAACGAGCTGCGGCCTCCGCCTCATTGGGCTCTTTATGTTGTTCTGGCAGGTACAGTGGACTTAAGGGAATCCTAAGTGTAAATTGTACTGGCTTTAAAGTACCTGTATGGTATCAGATCTGTGCGAGATCACCTGAATGTAACTAAGACTAAAAGCAGCGGCTGTTTTCTGCTTCTGTTTTCCCTGAATGAAATTAAACAAATATTTGTCTTTATTTTGGAAATACCCAAAAGATACTAGCTTTTCTTAAGAAAATTCAGACTCCAGCCTGAATGGCAAGGCTAGATCTAAATGCCTGTTTTGTAAATTTCTTTCCCTGCCATTTCAGTAAATGGAATATTTAAGCCAAGTGCTTGTAAAGACACTTGGCAAATATGGAGAGAAGTTTAGTGGGAAAATTTTGGAAGGGTAGAAGAACAGAATCCCTTCAGTAAAGCTTGTGGGATTTTGTTAAGACTTGTGGCTGCTCTTACATGACTGGAATGACTATCACTCAGTGCTGCTCAACACCTTATCAATTATCACTAGAAAATAAAGAGCAATTTCCCAAAACAGGTTTAGGAGCCCAACACAATCATGTTACCTGGGTTTCATTTTGTTTTCACTTTCTCTTGAGTTTCTAGTCTGTTCATAGTAAATTGCTATTTACAGCCCTTTCCAGTTACCCTAAATTAGAGATCAAGGTTAGAGCTCCTGCTGTTGATGCCTCCACAGTAAAAACATGACTAAGGCTTGGGCACTCAGCCAAATGCTGTCATCCCAGCCCTGAACAGCACTGCACAACAGCTGGCACAGGCAGCCTGCGAGAGGCAGAGACCTTGTGCCAGGGGAATGCAAAGCTGTTATGGTGATTTATACACTTGAGTTGGCTATGCCGGGGAGTGCAAATCTTCAGGCTGCTCATGAATTCAGCCCGTCTGCATGACCACGTTTGCTACTGGCTGCTGCTGCTTAGAAGCCAGCCCACTGCTCACTCCAGTGAGCTTTGCTGTAACTGTATGTTTGCAGTATTCATCTGCACGTGCAGCAGTGCCAGAATATGCAGCTGGGTTTAAGAATTTCCCTGAAGAAGGACAGTGGGGGCTCTTTGGAGGCAGCCAAGAAGAAATGCTGCACTGGCCTTTGCAGAAGATGCAGTCTGGGTTACTTTACCATGGAGGTACGTTTGCGGAGAGAGAACGGATTCCTTTATTGACATAAAATGCCTCTTCCTGCCTCTGCTCCCAACTTTGCAAGGAAATGTTTGGCCTTCTAGCTTGGGCAAAAATTAAACCATGAGTCTGTTGCAGAAGACTCTGTGCCCTGAGTGCCTGAGGAAGTTATCTCTTAGTGTTGGACTAAGTGTTCCCCTGGAGTCACCTAGCTGTAGAGGAACCCCACTGGAAAGGCGGGAGTACAGAATAAGATTCACCCATTGTCAACAATGACTGATTTTTGGGTTTCGTTGTGGTTGCTTGGTTGTGGGTTTTTTTCTCCTTATTGTGAATAGATCCTCTGCTAGGTCAGATAGAAATTTTAAATAGTACTTAACTTGGACTTGCATATTTTCATATTTTCAATATTTTCCTACTTCAATGTAAATCCTTAAAAGGTTTGTATCAAGTCAGAGAAAAACATGAGGGCCACTGGAGTAAAGATGGCAGGTTAAGGGACATTTGGAACAGAGAAACTATTAAGAGAAAATGGATTCTGGGACAAATTTTCCCTTGTATGACCCTCATAGGCAGAAAGCTCATATTCCTGCTACCAGGGACTATCCCACAGTCCAAAACATTACAGCTTATCCCAGCTCCTTTTAAAATGGAAAAAAGATAAATATGCTGGTACTTGACAAGGAGGTCCCTTTATTGGACATCTTTATTGGAATCTAAGAGATGAAATCTGTTCATGGGGAGGTAAGTAGCAGAAGGGACATGCCCTTATTGGTATTGTAACCACCAGAGTAATAAAAACAAATGTAAAAAAGAAAACAAAGCAACTCCTCAGTCCTTCAACTTCTTGGAAAAAACTTCTGTTCTTTAGAAGTCAGATGAAAGCTCCTGTATCGAGCATGAAGTCTAGCAGCCAGCTAGAATGTGCCACATGCTGTCTCAGTAGGTAACACCCTCTTTTACTCTGCCTTGCATTCACTGGATTTGAGAGCATCACGTTTTCCTTCCTGGATTGTATTTTTCCATGGTAATCTGAAACAGTCAACTAAGAAATAAGACAAATGTAGCCCTGAATGGAGCAGCCGCAAGTAAAAAGCTGGAGCCCGTGCTGCCACTGTAAAACCATATCCCTTTAATATGAATGTTAAGTAGACAGCTTTTCAACATATTGACATTAAAATAATTAAATCTTATTTTTAAAGTATATGTATAATAGTATATAGGAAGCCTGGAAGTTTGCAAAATTAACTGCAGGCCAACAAGCCTTGGGCCAACAAACACCATTTCAGTGTGACTCAGAGGCAGAGGTTCCACCTTGGCACCAGTAGCGGCTCTAGCACTGTCTCAGGAGACAGTCCATTTCAGAACAGGATTTCTGCCAGTGGAATTGCTGAACTTTTGAGGCTGCTGGTATGATTTCTGTTCAGCGCTGCTTACCTCTCCTCAAAAATGCATCTAGCAATTATTGCCCCTCTGAACACTTCCAGATGAGCTTCATAGAGCTGCTTCAGCAGTTCTGTGTGTCTAATTTTTGTATCACATAATTATTAGGTTTGGTCTGTAACTTTCTTGAGATGGCATTGATGGAGAGAAGTCTAATTAATGGATCTGGGTGAATTTTTAGGGACAGGTTAAATGCCTGTCTCCTCAACTTCATAAAGACTGTGATGCTTGCCAATGGGACAGGACTTGAACCTCTCTGGACCTCTGTGAATCATTAACGTACAGAATGTGTCTCCTATGAAGTTTAAGTGTCTGCAGGAGAAGACAGCAGCTCAGAGCAGGTTTTGGCAGAGCATTTTTTGGCAGTTGCCCTTTGGACCCATGTACCTAGCACCTCTTCATGTCACACCACGTGCACCCCATTTGGAACTGATCCATAGGTGATTTTAAACCTCACGGAACTGTTTGCTGCTTTTTTGGTTAGAAGTATTGAGTTCCTGGGTCAGTAAAGACTGGAACCTTCTATTATGAAGGAAATTCTTAAGCATCTAAAATTAAATTTTGACTGAGTTTTGTCAAAAAATCAATACTAAAACTATAAGAATTAAAACTAGGCATGGTCGGCTTCAAATCTTGCCTTTTTAAAATTAAAACAATTACAACAGCTACTGGTAGTACACTAATTACTGAAGCCCCATCACACTTTTTTAGTTTTATAAGAATTTCTTTCTTTGCATGTCTACTGCTGTGCAAAAGGCTACCGTGAGATCAAAACCGGTGCAAGTCACTGTGCAATTGGTAAACACAGAAAATGACTATGCAAAAGTGCCACACTTTTAGATGTACTTCCAATTACAACCCCTGATTATAGGTTGCTGAAGTTGGTGACCTCAATTCTGGTTTTACGTGATCATGATCCAAATGGCTTTTGAGACCTATTTAGAAGCTGAATTTCCACTGGAGGCTGCGATGTCCCTTGGAAATGTGATGTTTAGTTTGGGTGGCCCCATATTAGGTGTCACTCAAGGCTATGTGAGCGAGAAGTGTTTGGAGCAGACTTCAGAATTTAAGTCATTCCAGTGAGGAGCACCGAGGTCATCTACACTGCCAGAAAAGGGGAAAACTGAGGATTTTGCTATCAGTCCCTAGGCAGTCTAATTCTTGAAGAACATCATTTTTACTCCCTTTGCAGTCTCCACAGATGAAGTACAATCATCTGAAGAAACACTCAAGTGCCAGCCAGGGCAGTGCCCTGTACAAGAGTCGGCAGCAGAGGGCACTGAGCACTGCTCTGTTCTAACTGGAAAATAAAGCTGGTTATAAATAGCTGTGTCTTGGGGGTGCATGAATCAGTCTAAATGTGAAGAGATAAAAGTGGGAGGTCTCATACAAAGGCCAGGGCTGGGGACTCTGCCGGTAACATCACCACACACTGACTCACTACAGGCCTGCAGCCACTATGGAGAACAATACTGGGGACCTGTACACATTCACCTGAGGTTGTTTGTTACCAAAAGCTGAGCCTTTTCTGTAGTGATGAAAGACTTCTCCTGCCCTGGAGACACAGTTCAGAAAAAAAATGCCCCTAATACTAAAGATATTAGTTCAGAGGGGAAAAAAAGAAAGAAGTCATAATGAATACCAGAAGGAAAGAAATTACTCTCAGCCAAGTTGAACAGTACTTTATTATGTTCTCCTCAAGTACTCCCCTACAGATTTAATGAGCCTTAATATATCAGCCTACACAGCTGAACCTGGGGCAGAATTTGTATTTAGCTCACTGCATGTTTTGTTCCTTAGACTGTATTATTTTCCTGGCATCCCTACATTTTAACTTTCTTTTTGCACCTGGTAAAAAGCAGACTTGACAATAATAAATCAAAACCTATGCAGAACTTCATTTTTACAGGTTTTGTATTTTTTACATTTTCAATTTTTTTCCTCTTAGGCACCAAAAAACAATTAAAATAAATTTAAGGTGCAAGACATTTTCTTTCTTTAAAGAGAATGATTTATTGAAACTGATTCATTTCAATTCTTACCTGGCACAAACCCACTGATTTGTTTCTTTGGTCTCTGAGAAAGCGATTGGTTAGACATGTCTGCATCCACTGAGAGAAGTGGCTGATTTCTGGCAGTGGCTTTCAGGGTGTTTTCTGCAGAGAAGTTTTCATCTGTGTTTTCAGTCAGTCCTACAGTCCTTTGCTGGGTAGTGCCAAGAGCTGCATGTGTCACTGTCTTTCGACCTGGGCTGACTGTTAACAGAAAGAAAAATAATTTTTGTACATAATTAAAGAGAATGGGGGTGTTCCTAAGGAAGACCCTTCAATGTGGGCCTTGAGGCAGGCTAACAATCTTCCTCGGGTTCACACATATAATGAAATGTGAGTTCCAGATACATAAAAAGTTAGCAGTTGCTTGCTGCCAACTGTTGAGCAAGAGTACACTCATGAACTCTACAGTGAAGTCCAGCAACTAAAATATCAATGCCAGAGTGGTTAGCCATTGTGCCAATTTTCGTTCTCTGATGATTTTCGTTCACTCAGTTGAGCACGGGCACATACTGAGGGATGACTGTTGAAAGCAAACAGAGTGATTGTGAATCAACTGGTTCCCCTGCATGCTTAGAGTGTTTCAGATTCTTGTAAGGTATGTAGTGGCATTTTGAAGAGTGTCTCTGAGACGCTCTGAAACACAGTTCTTGTTTCCACAATCATCATGCAAGTGAAAAAATGATCTTTGAAATATTCAACACAAAATCAGTCATTTAGGGACCCTTGACAGTTTTAATATGCTTTGAAGAAAATTTCTTAGCACCTGCGGTATGTGGACATTACATCTTCCTATGTGCTAATTCCAGTGGAAGGCTCACAGGGAGAGAGGCCACAGAAGTGGCATCATTCCCCTTTGGTCATTTGGGCTGTGGTTACTTGCACAATCTACACCATGGCCTGGCACACTTACGGTTCTGGCAGAAAGTTTCATCTGATCCATCAGGGCACTGTCTCACACCATCACAAGCAAAAGTGATGTCAATGCAGCAGCCATCATCGCAGATAAACTGGTAGCGAGAGCAAACCCCAACACAAGCTGTTGAGAAACAATTCCCAAATTACCAAGAAATCCAGGTAGTAAGTACTGGGTCAATGAGTAAAATCTGCAGCACTGAGGAAAAGGCAAAACCATGCTATGTCAAGAAGGACCATGAACAAGGCAGAAAGTTGAAGAAAGGTCAGACTCAGCTATATGATGTCATATTGACAGAGAAGCTGATATAGGTAATATATTCATCACTATATAATTCTATATTCATCACTAACATAATTCATCACTATTCTGGAAATCTCTTTACTGCAGGAATACTCAACCTGGAGGCTGTTGCACCTAATACCTTGTGCAGCACACTTACAGTGCTTTAAATTCTGCTGAAAGGAGATCTTCCTAGGCTTAAAAAAGACCCAGAGCAGTCCTGAAAATAAATAAATGAAATCTCTATGGCTGTAATGGCATCCCTCCAGCATGTAAACCCTACTACATACCCATTATGTATTTCTGACAATATGTTGTTTTACATGCACACGTAGGGACTATATGGGATCTTTTATGGCATGTTTTCTGCAACCTAATTAAAATACATAAAGAATGCTCATCATTTATTTACATCAGTAATCCAATGACTTCAATATAGCACAGACCAGAATAGGACTAGCACAAGGTCTCTCAAATGACTTTCACCAGAAAGGACTGACTGCTGCCTGGATTCCCCTGGAAATGGAGAGTGTCCCTGGACATTTCATTTTGCATACTCAAAGCTTTCCTGAAACTCATTCTAATCCCGTAATTATCAAGGGTTTACATGTGTGCTTTTGTCTTTCTAACAGCAGTGTAATTCATCCCTTTGTAAAGCACTATCAAGTTCAGTGTTTGATTAATGTTGTAACAGCAAATCGATTTGCATAAGGGAGTCACAGCCTTTGGTTGTTATCCTGCTATGCACCAAATAGCTGTGCAATGCTAATGGAAGTACAGCAGAAACACAGATGCCTGTTTAAAACCCCTAAAATCAGAAAATGCATCTCGTAAACTTCAGCACTAATAATAGCAGGGACCTTGCATGCATTAAGGCACTGGTTTAGCTACAGCAATAACACCTGAATCGCTAACACAGATGGGAAATGAGAAAAATAAAAAAGACAGTGCATCCTCCATGTGCTCCATACAGAAGATACCCCTGATACCCACAGTAGCAAATAAACAAACCAGTAAACCTCTCTGGCTGCTTTAGCTGAATGAAACATTTATGAACACAACTCTATAATCCATTACTGAAACACAGGCATTATTAAGCAGGTTTTTTTGCAATACCAGTTTATTGCCACAGGGATTACCTTCTTCTCGCATAGGGATATTGCACTGGGGCAGAGCAAGGTTTTCACTGGTTCAGCTGAACAGGGTGATAACACTATTTAACTTTTACTTTGTGCCAGAGCAGTAGATCTGTACTAGCAACTTGTTAATTACAATGTAATTAGAAGTTATTTACATTAAAGAGACCAGGACTGACAGCCACTGAAATCTAACTTTCTACCCTTTATGCTTTCTACATGTTTCTGGAGCTCAGAGTTTAAAAATGATGGGTCAGTTCCAATTTCAGTTTCCCCAGTAGCATAAGGCTTCAATAACAACCACTAGACAGAAAAACTTAAATGCATCAAAACAAGAAGTCATGCCATCTTTTAGACTACAGATGCAGGTCACTATTATTATTAGTCTGCCTCACACATACAATTAACTGATTTTAGCTGGGTCTTCCCTTTAGGACAAGCCTTGTCATGTTGTCTACACCATCTCAATGTTACAATGTGCCTGATACCTATGGCAGTATTTCATTTTTACAGCCCTGCATGCTTATAAGCAGTAGAAGGACAAACATCCAATGCTTGGCAGTATTATTGCTGTAACACACACGTGCTGCTGGTTTGTTTCTTCACTTTGAAAGAGTGATTCAAAGCTGAAAGAGATGCCATTACGTGACGGATAAAGACAAAATAAAACACTAGAAATGGAGAAGACTTTTGCCTCTATGAAGACCCTTGCTCTGCTCTGAATACCATACCCTGGGTGTCACTCAGGCAACAACAGCTCGTTTTCTCACCTCCTGCAGAATGAACCATAGGCAGAACGGTCACAGAGACGTTGTCAGAGCTCCGCTGACCTGCAGTGTCTGTCACAGTTAGCTGGAAAATATATCCGCCTTCCTGAATGTGAGACAGTTTCAGTGTTCCTGGTTGTGGTACCTGATTAGTGAAAAAACCCATATCGGTATAAACAATCCATCCATAAACTTCTAGGAATAGGGAGCTCATTTCATGAAGATTAAATAATTCTCTTAAGTCCAGCCAGCCTACTCAAGTATGTATGTCAACATGTAACATTCGATCTCTTTTTTTTTTTTTTTGCATCCATTTGTAAAAATACACACAATATTTAGGTACTGTTTTTCATAGTACACTCAGTTACCTGGAGCTGTAGATCTTAGCACTGGAAAATAAATGGACACATACATTTAACTCAATTTTTCGGTAATTAGAAATTTAGAGGGTAGGCAGTAAAATATTAGGCTTTTGCTCTCTACTGAGTTAGTCTGTAGACAATATACATGGATCCACAGAAGTGACTTTTGCTATATATTGATTTATGATAAAGTGAGTGGTAGCATGGCTTTATCAACAAGACTGCCCACCTCTGACCACTATGACATTTTGATGTAGTCACTTACAACTTTTGCAAATTGCTGGACTGAATTTTTCTATGTCCTATGCTGAATTTCCATGGCTTTCTCTGAGCCAGAAATAAGTTCATTTACAGTGAGTGACCTAATCATTTGGTTTCAGAAAGTCATGGGATAAAAAAAATCTTAAAAGTGTTTTAGATCATTAAGAAATAATAAAACAACTTATTCTATGGTAATTTAAAGCAGGTACCAAACTAGCATCAATAGTACAATAGTAATTTAGAAGTACCTCTGTATAAAATGAGTGTGGTATTTGCAAATGTTGGACTTTTTTTAACCTCATAACCACTACCAGTCACAAATAATTTCATCTGTCTCAGAATTCACTAACACATACTTCAGTAACTACAAGAAAGCACTGCAGGTTTACTGGACATGTAGTGCATTTTTACAAATGAGGCACACAGGGATATTTTTATAAGTAATTGAAAGGCATATTAAAATCCTCTGTGATTATCTTTAATATTAAACCAAAGATTCAATAAAGATCTTTGCTTATTTAAAGTTGCTTTTCATGCCTAAAAGAGAACAGGAGTTTTTGATTAATATGATCATAGCGTCCTAGACCTACCTTTATAGCAGAATGTATTGAGAAATGCATTTTTCTCTCTGAGTAATAGAATTTGCTAACTGAAATTTCTTTCCTTTTCTATTTACATGAATGCACTTGGTTATCTGGTCATTCTGTTGATTGCCTCCTAATGGAGTGTAAGACTCCTTAGAATTTTATTCTTTATTGTATTACAGAAATTAATATGCTCTAAAAAATATGTGCTGCTGTTCACTATGACTACTGGGAGAGCAAATATGGTATTTAAAATTCATGAGCCCTGGAGTCCATGCCTCTTCTCAGTGCAGAGCTAGAGAAATGCCACTGACTTCCAAATACGCCACCACTGCTCCCAGCGACCTCTTTGCTTTCCTTTTTATCTTCATCCTGCCCTGAAAAATGCTTGCCTGTACCTGCTTTCTTAGAAACTTTGGCTTAAAATAGATAGTAAATTTCTAGATAATCAGCATTGTAAAAAAATCCCAGCCCATTATTGTCCTTAAGTGTCAAGGAGCTGCACAGCTACAGAGTGTGGGTCCCAATATGAGAAGCAAATTATCTAAAAAGCAATAATCAGTCACAATAGAAAAAATAATTATGCTGGCTTCCTTCTACAGTATGATAAGATCTCTCTATAGCAGTCCTTCCCCCTCCTTTGTCTTCTATTTATTCTTCAGTTCATAAGAGCAATGCAACAGCTGCCTTTTATCTTATTTAAACACATTCCCGGTCTCCCTTGTAGCTATGGATTCATGCATTATTCTCAAAGAATAAATGGCATGAAATTCAGTAACTTCAGGGCAGTAACTAAAGCACAAAAGACATCAACTGAAGAATGTATGAAAAAAATCACAATTATTAATTCAACTCTAAAAATTAAATTATCATGACTAATCATCAGGGTACATACCTGTAGGAGAAATCCCTGCTCATTTGAACACAAGGGAAAAGTATTTATTTAAGCATGAATGTGTGTCAAATTAATTTTCTGTTAACAAATACAAAGAAACCACCAAGATTAATGTGATTTTCACAAGTTTAAATGGACATGAGGCTTGTGTGTATTTTTCAGAGTGACTCTGAGTAATAGTAAAACATATAAATTTTAATTTTTTTTTAAATTTTCATTTTTGTCTTACTCTAGATACATTACTACCTCACTGAGTATTTAATTGCTCTTGAAATAAAATAATACTGCAAGGGGTTGTATTAACAACTCTTGCTAATAAAATGTTCATTTCAGCTAGATGATATCTAGCAACTATTCTTAAAGCTACGCTTTGGTCCACACTCTCTCACCTTTACATACCCTTCCTGCTCAAGATGGAGTTCCCAGTGTGACCTGGATACTGTGGGCTGTGAACAGACTATGAGTAGACTCTCTGGGTTTGAGACATTTTTCCTTTCTTTTTCTGCTGATCCTAAAGCATTTACAAAGAAGGCTAGGATGAAGGATCCCTCTCTTGATGGCTAATTTTAAGCTGAAACCAAACTGATGGATAAAAAAATCTCAAAAGGTCTATATCACACATTTCTTTGCAGTTTCTCCAGAAGCACTGACAGCCTTCCAGCTGCTGGTGAAAATACCTAATAAGGTAATAATTTTTAGTAACTGAATTACTGAGGTGTCTCTAACCTGGATCACAGAAGCTGAAAACCAAGTGCAAGTGAGAGCAAACAATGGCAAAAGAAAGCAGAGCTGAAATACAGTAAAGTATTAGCATCTACTTGTTTGCTGCAGGCTGTCTCATGACATCCATTAACTATATAAACCACTAGAAATAATTGCTGGAATAAACTCCCCAGGGACATGGTGTAGCCTCCTTCACTGGAGGTCTTCAAGATGTGATTTGACAGATAATTTCATCTAGGCTCCTTGTCCCACGAAAGGTTGGACCACATGATCTTTTGAGGTCTCTTCCAACCTGGGCTGCTCTACATTTCTGTGAAATAAATGCTCAAATTGTGCAGACTTCCTAATTTTGGTGCCTGGTAGACAGATCCATTTGAATACATTTAATGTTTTTAGCTCTACATTTCAAACTGTATAAACACAACAGTCTGGAAGAAACTGTCCATGTGTGAGATTGCAAGTGTACCTGCATTTCAACCGATGAGTCGCCCTGCAACAGTGTCCACTCATACTGCACAATTCCACGGTCATCTGAACTTTCTCGGCCATCCAAAAGCACCCAGTCAACGGGTGACTGCAGCACAATATCTTGTCCTGCCTTGCACTGTGGAGGCTCATCATACTCTTCTTCTTCAATAAAAAAGGAGAAGGCCAGTTACTTATCAGAGGAAGCTGAGTTATTATTTATCTAAAACACATTTTTTTTCTTGGTTAAGATATTGTTTCACTGCTGTGCAACTTTCTGAAAGACGGACATGTTCATTAGTGCACATTTTATTAAGCAAAGTAGTATCTACTTCAATTTTAGTTAAATGTTCTATATTCAATAATGTCTTTGGGAATTAACTGCTACCTTAGAATCACATGGCACAGAAAACCGCTCAGGCACCAACAAACAGGATTTTTAGCATCACTGTACTTTTTTATCTAAACTAAGGAAAATGGGTTTAAATAAGAATTACATACACAGTTACAGCACAATTTTTATAGCACTCTGCATAACTTAATAGGCTTTTAGCCTCTTTTTATAATACATCATTACAGGAGTGAAAGACTTATTTAGCATAAGCTGGCACCCTGGTGAGGCAGTGCACATAATGATTAAAAATCATCAGAAACAACCACCAATTTTAAGTGCCTCATTTAAGACTTTCAAAGCTTGATTTTCAGACTATTTAGGATTTGTAGCATTTTGCTATATTCAAAGTACAATCGTTATTGATTAAAATTGTGAGTACTAAGTACTTTTGCCAATCAAACCACAAGTTTTTCAGGTTAGACTAACAAGAGCCATGATCTGTTAAGTGACGTAGCCTCTGAGAAGTAGTTTAAGTCATTTGTTCTGCAAGCTGCAGGAAGTGCAGAGAAGACAGAGGGATAAAATCTAGTTGAACAAGTCAGTATTTGACAACTTTAGCCACAAGATTGTATTTTTCTGCAGTTCCCCACTCAAATTTCGTTCGTTCTGTGGGCACCTTGGAGTGCCAAGGCATTTTCTGCTCTTCAACCCCTGTAAAGGATATTGATGTTATGCTCAGAAAAGCATCTACTGAACACAAGGTTGTAAATTCACTCTGTGTTAGCTGCACAAGGAAAGGCATTTCCCCGTCATTGTAGGGGATCTTACTTGGACGTGCCTATGACAATATTAAGAACTTGCTCGAAGACACGGAGCTCATCAGAGCAGTTGGACAACTGTTTATCTCTGACTGAACAGCAAACTTCTTATTTCTTGTTTTCATCAGCAGTAGGTAAGGCATAGAAAAATTCAAGGCAAATGCCCTAAGTTAGGATAGCATACAAGTAACTGAAAACAGGGTCTGAAAACAGAAAGTAGGAACCAGTTCTCACTCAACCAGCTGGCATGGGAAGGTTTGCCTAATTTGTACACACTCAGTTCTCAAAACCAACTTTGTTTAAAAAGCAACATCTAGGTGCAAAAAAACCCCCCTCACTGTTAATAAACACCACCATTATAGTGCCAGGGCAACTTTTATTTGGTATATATGAGTTATGTAACATCTTCCCACAATTATTAACTTTACCAGTAACTGTCAAAAAGAGATCAACCTCGGTCTGAAACAGCACAGCCCATTCTTCTGCTTCTACCTTGGAAAGGGGTTTCATATCACCTGCCTGTTTAAATGACTACATCAATGCCCTGCAGGGGCAGAGACAAACCCCACTGCCCCTGGGCCCTAAGCAATAAGGATACTCTACTTCTGGACTAACTTTATACTCCAACAGTATGAGTTGCAATGGAAGGACCACTGCATGTTGAGGCAGGTCACAGAAGTTCATGCCAGCTCTTTGCTAAAGATGAGTGAGGGACCCCACAGACCTCTGGTCCCAAAGGATGGAAGCATCCAGATGTAAGCCACCAGATCATCTTCAGAAAGCTAAATCAATGGCAAAACTGCTCAAGTTTTGCTCTAGTAAAGGAAAAATTGGCCTGATAGAGACATATGGCATGGGAGGAGATAGTCTATTGAGCTGAAGACTCTTTTTCCACAGCAAAGTTTTAAGCAATGGAATATATGATCCTTAGCGAGTGAAATACCTTCAAATCCAGGGAACACATGCTTCTAATAAGTAGGCATAAAACAACAAGGAGGGATACTCAGGAGCCACTTAAAACCACCACTCATGGGAGTAAAGGACTATAAGCCACAGATTGGCAGAAAAATAAAACTCAGAAAGCATCTCTAAACTTCTGGGTTTAACTTGCAATTAGATTGAATGTAAATAAGCAGTACAGAACTGATATCCCAGGTCAACACTCTGAGATGCTGGAGCTGGCTACTTTCTAGAAAAAGGGGTGCAACTTTATGAAAATGCTTTTATCTTTGGGGGGGGGTAACATGATAGGTTTAATTTATTCTGCTTCCTCCATTCTTTATACAGACTTATCCTGCCAATAATTAAGCTGCCTTCCAAATGCAGACTTCATTATAAAATTTTATTTCACTGACAACTCCTGAATGTGTTTGATATTAGTTTACTTTAATGTTGAATCTTTCCATTGCTCATCACTAATGAGCAGCACAGAAGACATTTCCAGTGAGACACTCAAGTCCTCTTTACTTCTACTTCAAAAATTTAAGAATTTGACTAGCAAAGGCAAAAACAATTACCTCTCATTTCAGTATAGGCATATGGGGTTTCACCGCTAGCACAGCACAAACTGCCTGGAAGTGCAACATAAATCCACAGCCCAACCAGCACAAACTGGGTGTGTAGTGAAGAACTTGGACTTACACTGAAATGTAAGTCTCTCTAAATTGTTCTGGAATTGCACAGATACACTTGATCTGAGACATATGTATCTGCCATTAATTGCTCACAGAATTAAATAAGCAATTGAGTTCGGTTTAATGAAGATCCTTAACAGAAACGAAACCACACCCTAGAGATCACTGTATCCTAATGCTCAAAAATATTTTGGAATTATGAGAGCACCACATCTATGGAGAAATGTTGGTTTGGTATTCTCAAAAAGAAAACAACAGAAGACTCAACACCAAAGTACTCTGGAAAAAAAAAAAAAAGGAACAGCTGAAACGTGATCCCTTCATGGAAGAAAATCTTGAAATGAAAAGTTCTTTCCTAAATTTTCTAAATTCAGTCATGGGGTGACAGAAAGGAAAAGAGATGCACCTTCATTGTCCTGTTGTCCAGATTATTTTTTCAATGTGATTCAAAAATTCAGTGGTAAAAAACATCAGAGCAAAATAATTCAATCTTAATTTTATCTCTCCTGGTCTATGTCACAGCTGACAGATGTTTGAATAAAAGTTCATTCTCCTTTGCGGCTTTGCTTCAGTTCCAGTGTAATGGCATTATGAAATCATAATCCCCTGTTTCTGATACCACCATCACCCACAAGGCAGACTTTAAAATAAACCCAGAAGGACACAGAGCAATTTGCAGATTGGGAATTGAAATTGCCTTGCAAGCCCAGTACTGATAGTCACAAATCTGACAAAAAAGCAAAGCATTTAAGAATTCCAGAATTCAAGAACTCAAGGAACTCAAGAAATTCAAGATTTCTAATAGGTAGAGTATCAGCTGTACAATAGCATTAGCTCCAGATTTTAAAAGAATTAAGGCAGTTCAAAATGAAGCCTAATTCAAGACTTTGATGTAAAATCTAGTCTTAAGCCTTCTATCTTGCAAGTGCATATGGGCTTATGAAAGACAATTACCCTGAAGTTGCTACATAAATAATACTGTGTAACTAATACTTTCCCTGTTGAAAATGTCAAAATCATACCTTGGGTTTTTCTGGTACCTTAAGCTTGCTTCATCTCTAGTGACATAAGATTCTTGCTATAGTTCTGTAACCTACCTGCTCACACACTTTGCAAAAAATATTTAGATATCATAATGCCTCTACAAATTGAACCCCTGCTCTCTCATATTTCCAGGGGATTGCCACTGACATTCTCAAGAAACAGGCAGGACTGGATGGACCTCAAGCCTGAGGTCTCCCCTGCCAAGGGAGCAGTAACAGCAGGCACATTTGGGCACAGTTTTCATCCATATCAATACCAGGTCTTCCTATTGCTTGCAGCGACTAATTTACTTCAGTTGAAATCTATTTCTGAAGAAGATGCAGACAGTATTTAGGAAGATACTGTCAACAGAGGTAATGAAATTAAGTCAAAATTATTTAAGACGTAACTGTTTAACAACAGGAGGTGGGGAGGGAAAGTAAATTCTTTGGATCAAGTGCTAGGAAACAGACTCCAAATTTAGAAATCCAGACTTGTTTTCATCTACAGCTGCTTGCTCTGGAATATGTTGTTATTAAATATGTTTCAGGGTTGAATAAACTGCTGCTCTGGATTTAGCCCAGGCTCCAGAGGTGCTTATGGAGAATGTCCATGCTGCCTCTGGACTACTTCAGTCTAGCTCTCAAGTTCTTAAGCAGGAAAAATCCTGAATTAAGTGAATGAGAAACCAGCTTGGGCAAAAACATTTGGACAGCACCCCCAAGAAGAAAGGCATGTGCTTGCCCTCAGGCTACTGCACCAGGTTCTGGCATAGCTGGGATGAGCACCTCAGTCATGCTTTCCAAGGTGCTCAGCACCTGCAGTTCCCAGGGAGACGGGACTTCTCTGGTCTCCCTGCGTGTCTGTGGCTCGTGAACATGCTCACCCCACTGGCTGACTCCCAGCCACAGGCTGACTGGCACAGTGGACCCCAAGGGTTCTGCAGAGACAGAGGGGTCAGAGGTGGGTTTCCCCAAGCCCGAACACCCCCAAAACCCAAATACCCTCCTAGAATGGATAAGGTTGGAAGGGACCACAGTGGGTCACCCGGTCTAACCTCCCTGCTCAAGAGGGGTCGTCCTAGAGCACATAGCACAGGATTGTGTCCAGATCATTCTCGAGTACCTCCAGTGAGGGATACTGGACGGACTCTGTGGGCAACCTGTTCCAGTGCACGGTCACCCGCGCAGCAAAGAAGTTCTTCCTCATATTCAGGTGGAACTTCT
>VZRE01006968.1:8243-54385 GCA_013396775.1 Cephalopterus ornatus | reverse complement strand
CTCCGGCGGGCCCCGCCCCGGCCCCGCCCCAGAGGGGCACTCCCCGTCAGAGGGGCACTCCCCGGCACTACTCCTGCTGTAGCCGCAGGACGAGGAACCCACGGTGGGTTCGAACTGAGGGACGGGAGATTTAGGTTGGATACACGGAAGAAATTTTTTACTGTCGGGGTGGTTAGATGCTGGAACAGGCTGCCCGAAGAAGTAGTGGATGCCTCATCCCTGGAAGTGTTCAAGACCAGGCTGGATAAGGCCTTGAGCAGCCTGACCTAGTTGAAGGTACCCCGGCCCATTGCAGCGGGGTTGGGACTAGGTGATCTTTAAGGTCCCTTCCAGCCCTTAGCCTTCTATGATTCTGTGATTCCACAAGGGGAGATGACGCCTGCAAATAATCGGGGTTGGTGGTCTCTGAAAGTGCTGGTGGTTCTGTGACCCTGAGGAAACAAACAAACAAACAAATAAACAAACCAGAAATCCTGGAAGGCTCCACCCCAGGTGTAGCATTTCTGCTCAGAAATTAAGGAAAAGAAAAGAAAAAAAAGCCCAGCAGCCAAAAATTTAATGCACAAAGCTGTGACCTCTTCAGTTTTAGCAAAAAATCCCACATGGGATCTTAACCACCCAAGACAGTGGTGAAGAGCTCCCCATGCAAGGTTTTGAAGTGTTTGCTAAATGACTTTCAGTGAAATGCTTCCAATTAAATGAATCAGTTTTACGTCTGTCGCAACTTCTGCTTTATCAAATTAATAAGAGTGTTATCCCTCAAAATCAGCAATCCTCCAAAACAGCCACTTTGTTATTTTTCATCAGATGAATGGCACACTGAGACCTGTCTACTAGCACTGAGAAATACAAGCTTGACAGTAAATGTATAGAGGTGGCGATGGGCCTTGTGCTCTGTACAAAGGGATATCATAAGGGGCCAAGAGGTAGCTCTGTCTTTCCATATTCGTTTGTTTCATTCTTGCAAGCATCTTTGGACACAGACTCTTACATTTATTGAATTATTGGAAAAGTCTTATTTCAGACCATGTTCCCAGCTGCCTCCAAAGAAAATACACTTTATTATTCTGCCATCGTGGACCCTTGGGTGTTGCCCAAAAAATTCACATGCGGCTTATAGTTTGGATTATGATTTCTCCTCTGCCTCTCCTGAATCATGGGACTGTATACATTGAAGCAGGTTTGCCTGTCAGCAGTACAGCTGTTCAAGTTGCGTGCTCTGTGTTTTTTCTAAATTTCTAGAAATTATATTTTTCAGACTTTCAATTTTTGATCTATTTTATTTGAAAATGAAAATCAGGCTAAAATGACATGATTTAATTTTTTAGGAAAATTTTCGAGAGGTGATCAATTTATTCATATGGAGATGCTGACTGTTAGGCACTGATTTGCTAGAAGTGACACTGATTTGCTGCTGCTCTGCTGTTGTACCTTCTGATACTGCTTTTGCTTCTAGAATGTAAATGAAGTTAAAGCTCACTCCATCCTTGTGAAGGCTGAAGTTGGCAGAAGTTAAAAATGCATAAGGTCATGACTTCTCAGAGTCACCAAAGATTTGGAACTACTCTGTTTGAGCAGAAGCTCCCAGTCCTGGATCAGCACACAGCCAGTGTTGGTTAGCGGGGTCCCATTTACAGGGCATAGAGAGTTGCTCATCCCAAAACCCTTGTTGTATCCAGTTCTTTCAGAAGTGTGGTCCCTGGTTGTCAATGGTGGAGACACTGAAGCAGCAGGTTCTTGCAGAAAACACTGAGAGAAATATTCACTTTCTATTGCTTTATAATGAGAAAGCTGTGGTTGGAAGGTGTCTCCAAGGAGAGTAGACTCTTCTTCAAGCAGGTGAGCATTTAAGAGGTAAAGAAGGTTATGTCCAACAGGTCACTGTCCTGTTGGCTTGCTTCAGTGTCACTTTCACCAGTTTGATGGTTAGTAGATGTCAAAATGTTTTCCTGAGTTGGGATAAGGATGACATTCTTACATTTGTGCTTGGAAGTGTTGATGTCACCCTCAGATTAGCTTCTTAAGCAAGAGTGTCTAAGTGCAGCAGATTTTTTTGTATTGATGCTGCAGCAGCATTTGTTTTGTTGGCTAATTTTCTTGGCTTAGAATATGTATGTCATTACTTTGGCCTTATGAGAAAGACAGATGGCATTTGTAGTTGTGCTGAGCTTTTTTCAGAAGGTGGCAGCAGCTTATTACTTATATAAAATAGATTGCTGCTAGATGTTAAAGTCTGCCTGAGGGAAAATAACTACTTATACTTAATTTCACATTTCTTTACTGATTCATTGTTGTGAGTGCCTTAGATTTCCTTTGGTTTGTGAAGGTGCAAATCTAAATTAATATTTAAGTTATAATAATATTTAAGATATTTTTTTCCCCACCTCTCATGAAAATGAAGTTTTGGGATGATTGATTTTTAAGCAGAGAGCATTAGAAATTCCTAAAGGTAATTGTCAGGTTTTAGTTCTTTTTCCCTTTTCAAAGGATACACGCATGTACCACAGTTTACTGTCCAAAATGTCCATCAGACATGGGACAGCTAAAGATACTGCTAGCTTTCTTTTCCAAAAGTGGTGATTAGACTACACATGTATTCTTTATATCCAAACAATACCTGGCAGAATAATACAGGGATTCAGAATTCATTAATATTCATGTTTCCAACCATCTGTTGATTAGTTTCAATCTCTATTTATATTCAAAATTAATAAATTGCTGAAGCTATGAGAGTAAGAACTGAGTACATCTGCTTTTTTCTTTTGTTGATCATATTTTTTTTCCAAAGCAAGAGAATAACAGGGATTAAAAAAGCGGAGGAAAGAAATGAGTAGAATGGAAAAAAATGGAGAATGTAGAAAGGGAGCAAGAAGAAAAGGCAAAGTTACATCCAGGCTTCCTCGTCTGAACTCCTTTCCTATGGAGTTGTGCTTTCTTTTTTTGTGGAGAATATGTGCTCAGAAAAAGAAATATGTCTTCCCTTTCATTTGAAGTCTTCCAGGTGCTCTGCAAACAGTAAACACATAATGCAAATGTTATCTGCAGAAAACATGTTGTCGGCATGATGCTATCATTAAACACATTTTCTCTGCTCCAGTTTGCTTGTGAGAATCTGTCGAGTAAACACCCGTGATAGATACAAATCAGCTCAGATGCTGGAGTGGACTGATGATTGACAGCTGAGTTTGAGCAATTTGCCCACGAATGAATTGAAGTGATAACCTTTTCTTTGCAGCTTGAAGATTCAGGTTTCTGACCCTGAGAGTGAGAGACGAGGCATTCCACACAAATTACAGAGGATAGGGTGGTAAATGTTAGGAGTGGGAGCAGAGGAATTACAGGTATATAATTCAGTTTTTGTGTAGTGTTATTTTTTTAATATTTCCCATCTTTTGCAAGCAAATTGTGTAATGCTATGGTCTTATGAAAACAGCAGGCAGAATAGTTTTTCAAATTCCTAAATGAAAAATGTAAATGTAATTGTGAAAGTGAACTATGAAGATATCATATTGATTATTTGAACATCCCATAGTGATGCAAATTAAAAAGGTATGACCAATTACAACTTGAGATGGTATTAGTCCAAGTAGGTAAACAGTTTTCTTAGCCCTCGTTAAAAGAAAAATAGCTAAGCACTATCTTGGCAGTGTGTGTGAGTGTGTGTGTAATTGTGCTTGCTTTTCTACTTCTATATTTAATATCAGTGTACAGAAAGTGAGAGCTCTGCTGGTTGATAAAGTGGAATGTTATTAACACCCCCCCTCCTTTCTATATGCCTGACTGTAATTGTGCCTAACACAAAGCAACTATTTTATGACACAACAGGGAAGGAGACAGAGAATGAAAAAAGGCACGGGACTGTTTTTTTAGAGACCCTTTCCCACTAGCAGCACTGGTAAGGATCGAGCTGAGACATCAGGTGATCACTTTAACGTTACGTTCATACGTGCTGTGATTGCTTCTCTGCCCGGATACTGCATAATTGACTGCACAGCATTAGCCAGCCACCACGTGGTATCAGCAGAGATACTCTGACGGTAAAAGCATAGAGGCTTTGCTACTGAAACAAGTTGGGGTTTTTTTCAATTAAAAGAACAACCTTCTTGTGAAGAACAAGGATGGGTAGGAGTGAGAAGGGGGGCAGCCATTTCTGTAAAGTGAAGCTATTAATTGTGCTTATTACCTGGTGTAAGGTGAGATTCACTGTGAGAAGAGAGGTCACATAATGATCATGCTCCTTGCCGCTGAAGTATAGTCATTATGATGGTGAACTGACTGTTTAATCAAAATCAGGCAGGGTAAAAAGAGAGGTAGGTTAAAGCTAAGCAAATAAATCCTAGTATTGCTGACAGAATAGTACCATTCTTATCCCATATCTTAGCTGGATCTTGGAAAAAAACCAGCATTTCTTTTCAACTGGAATCCACCAAATACTCCTTCAGCATCCTTCTGGTCAGTACAATAGCACTGGAAGCTGCTGCTTGGGGCATGAAGGCTATAAAACTGCTGTCTGAGAGGTGAAGGACACTTACTTTTTTTTTTAATACTTCTCTGCGAAAGGGTTAGTTAGGGTTAGAGCTTCAGATTTTTAGCTAGAATTTCAGCCGGTTCTGTAGAAATAGGTTACTACTGATTTACAAACAGTAAACTAACAGCTAGAGTCCAGGTTAAGTTAGGAGCAGAAAAAATTGCTTGCCTCCTAAAAAGCACCATTAAGAGGGGAATGGTTGAGAGAATAAAGGTGAGTCAATACTATGCATTTTTTTACAGTCAGCATATTATAACCTTTGAAGACACTGTCTCTACCTGTATTTGTACTGGAGCAGAACAACTTGTGCTCCAAGGTGTTAGCTAAGCAAAGATTTGTATAATCTGAATCCACCAGTCATTGAAAAAATTTCCTACTGCATACTGAAAATGTGGAAAACTATTTCATGTACTGGCTGAATGTACGTAACTGACAGCCTAAATCCTTTATGCTTGGGGTTGATATTTTTTTTGAAATACATGAAGCTTTGATATGCGTAAAACTACAAAGGATCACTTCCCAGAAGGAAAATATCTAGCTGAAAAAATTAGTCATCGCTATTTCAGCCATGCACTCTTCTGCAGCATGGTATGTTGATAAAGATCAGTTCGGTAATATGCTCATGAATAGTGAGTCAATGGAAGCTGGTGGCAGCCTTGATGTTGATCAATAATGTCAAGATTTTGAAACACATTACAAAATAATAGTGGGCTCTGCAGATGCCACTGGATTTGCAAATATACTGGATGTGACCACCAACATTTCTATGTCTGTTAGTAACCCCTGGTGATTTTCATAAGAGCAAGAAACAGCAAAACCAAGCCACATGGTTGGTCACTGGGAGCAGTTTTATATGGAATTCTTCATTTATACACTCTGGAGTATACTCCTCTTAAATGAACAGTTTTGAACTTCTTAGCACTTCTTTCTTTTTGGCAGCTTCCAAACTCTTCAGGGCTTTGGGAATGTTTGCAAGGGCAGCAGATCCTTTGCATCCTTACTGATTCTACAAGAAAACAGAAACATAACAATAATGATTTAACTTACTGGCAACAGTAAAAATCATGAGCTGACTGGACAGCTTGATCTACAGTGGAAGATCTTTTTCACTCCATTCTATTTAAGGCTTCTTTTTAACTTCCATTGCAAAAGACAAAACTCATTGTAAACTCAAATCTACTTCCATTTTCTGTCCTGACACTTCTCTTCTCTGTTCTTTTCCTCGGGATGTTAAACAATAGAAGTGAGTGTAGCAACCAATGCATATAATTTTAATCTGATAGATGTCTCTGTGATTTTCCTAAAGTAATTGCTTGGATAAAGCTTTGTCTCTTGATGCTGAGAATGCATTGGCTAGTTTAATAAATCAGCTAGCACTGGAAAAATGGGCAGTTTGGTTCAGTCAGCCACCCGAGTTTCTGCTTGTCTTAAGTGCATGCAGCCATGACTAGGTGGAAAGACAATAAAATTCATGTGAAAGAATTCTGAATCTCAATGTTCAAAAAGTCAAAGACTGTTCTTAGGTTTTCAAGTAATTTTTGATAACAGAAGTGATAGCTTATGGCCTTGCCACATTGGTTTGCCTAGCTAGCATTTTGTCAAAGAAGTAGGACCTGATATATTTTTCTGTTGCAGTCATAAAAAAAATAAACCCATGATGGCTGGAAGCACAATGGTTTTTCTTAGTCTGAAGGTGCATAAAGAAGATTGGTAGATCTTCTGTCTTGTAGAGCAGATCATGTAACTTGTCCTCCCAGCTCTGACTAAAGTCTTCTGCTGGCTTTAGTTGTCTTACAGTCAGATTCAAAATCTGCATTCTCTTCATTGCAAATTGGAAATACTAATAGACATATACAAATGGAGAGCTACAATAGAAAACATAATGTTAATAATACACTGTGAGGCCAATCCTGAATAACTAAATGCTGCAATTAAAAATATTGTTGTCTGGTTTTTCACTCAGTACAGTCCAATTCCTCTTTTGCATGTTGAGCTGACTGTGTTTGCCTAAAATTGCTGTATTTGCATATCTGGGGTAGGGGGGATTGAAGAACTCAGTACAATTCTAGCAGTTCCTTTGGATTTCAGTTGCATTGTACCCACAGAGAAATCTCTCCAGGTGAAATCAGTGGTGTGGTTTAATGGTGTTCCTGTTTTGCTACCAGTGGAGAAACAGGTTTTAGGTGTGTTGTAACTGGCCTGTTAATTGGAACGCTTATATGAGTTTTATCCCAAGCATTTTACTTCTATCCTCATTAAAAATGTCTTTCTGGACTTCAAAGAAGGAGTGCTGTTAAATTAACTTAGACAGATGAGAGAGTGGAATTTTCTTTAAATTGGGCTGCAAATCACAGATTTTATAGTGAAGCTTGAGGCAAAATGACTTGAATGGAGATAATCCTCCAATGTTCTTCCCAGTGTTCTCCCGTATATGTCTCAGAGGATGCATGTTTCCTCACAGGTGACAAACTTGGTGAGGCAAATACTGCACAGGGTGTCAGTGTAAAAAAATTCCAGTCATTTTTTCTCAGTCACCTGTAATTTAAATGCCATCACAGAACACACATTTTGATGGGAGAATATCTGGATTTTGATTAGGCTCAGATACAGATTACCCAGAGTAATTGCGCATTGAAGATCACTGGTTGCATTAACCAAAAAAGGTCCTAAATATGATATAGAGGGAGTGTAAGTTTCAAATTTTCCCCAACACTTTGGACTGCATTATTATTTAATAAGCACCCATGGCTTGAATACATATCTGAGCTATTGCATGTTAGAATTTCCAGAACTGATTAGTAATACTATTGAAAAATACTTTTACAATTAGCATTATTTTTTTCTTGCTTCAAATGTGGACTTGAAATATTGTGATAACAACCCTTTTCTTAGTGTTTCTACAATTCTTATCTGGGCTGATCTGGAAACCATTTATTTCAGACCCCCAGAAGCAACTCCCCTGAAGCTCAGTTCTGTCGGGACATGAAGATTTCAACAGGTTCATGGTTTGACCAAACCAGTTCTTCCCCTCCTGTGTTTCTTTTAGAGAGAGAAAAAGAAAATACTTGGACTTGAGCACTACTGACTTTTTGTATCTACATACATACACATATATATATCTCCTGGGCTGCACTAAAAGGAGCGTGGCTTAGCAGGTCAAGGGAGATGATTCTCTCCCTCAACTCTGCTCTTGTGAGGCCCCACATGCTGTGTTCAGCTCTGGTGATCCAAATGTAAGAAGGACATGGGACTGTTGGAGCAAGTCCAAAGGAGGTCTATGAAATTGATAAGAGGACTAGAGCAACTCCTCTATGAAGATAGGCTGAGAAAGTTGGGGCTGTTCAGGATGGAGAAGAGATGACTGCATGGAGACCTCACAGCAATCTTCCAGTATCTGAAGAGGGTCTATAAGGAAGGCACTCTCCATCAGGAACTGTACTGATAGGATGAGAAATAATGGGTTCAAACTGAAAGAGGGGAAATATAGGTTCGATGCATAGAAGAAATTCTTTACTGTGAGGGTGGTGGAGCAGTGGAACAGCTTTCCCAGAGAAGCCAGGGATGCTCCATGCCTGGCAATCTTCAAGGCCAGGTTGGATGGGACTTTGAGCAACCTTCTCTAGTGGAAGCTGTCCCTGCCCATGGCAGGGGGATTGGAACCAGATTATCTCTAAGGTCCTTTCCGACCCAAATCATTCTATGATTCTATTTGATCAAGATAGTACATTTCTAACTTAACCAGACAGTGCTTCTGCCAGTATATGGGGCTGTGAATGAATGCAGTTTATATGTATTATGCAATATACTTTTCACCCAGGTGTTTTTCTCGTTGCTAGTATTGTACAGAAGTTATTTATATGTGAAATTGGGAAACTGTAATTAGAAGCAGTACAATTCACAGTAAGAGTGTATTAGATTTGTATCATAAATCCATTTTAAAAGGCTGTCCCTATACAGTCAAGTTACTGTGCAATGCATATGTGCTTAGTGCTTCTGGAGTTCAAAGCCTGCCCATACTTTTACATCTCTGGCAGCTACAGAAAAGCCAAAGGACTAATCCTGAGCCCATACCACCAGAGTGGTAAGTTAGCTCTCTGAGTAACATGTCTTTTGCTGGTAACTAATATTCCTGACTGGAACTCATATCATATTCAGAAGAGTTACTGAGGTTTTGCTATAGGATACTATGGAGCTACTTGATTGTAGAACATTCTCATTGTTATTGTTTGATTATGAAGTGTGTATACAGCACCATAGCTCATTTTGATAAAATTACTGAATTTATTTGTTCTTCTAATCTAAGTAAGTCTTGCAGAAGAGATCTTGCTGGATCTCCTCCATCAGGGCCAGACTTGAACCTCTTGCTCTCTGCCAATATACAGTCTACAAATATTCAGATTCCTAATACTTAAATAAATACTTGAATGGATACCTTTTCTTTTCCACTCTCCTTTCTCTCTCTAAAAAATGAAAGTCTTCTCCAAGGGCTAAGAAATTTGGCTATATGTGGGACAAGTATTCAAATGTGTTGCTTGTGATCAACCTCACAAATCACACTGTTGGGTCCATCCGGACAGGAATCTGAGGAATTTTCTCAGGTTCTGTATAAACTTCCTGCCAGATGGTATGGAAAGTTTGGATAGTGTGTGGGATTGACAGTTTATTTGAGAGGTAGATTGAAGTGATAATGGTATGTGCTATAGGGTTTTCTGGTATCTTTGAACAGCTCTCAGGAAAGTTTGTGTGCTTCATTTAATGCTGTTAAAAAAGATCTCCTCTCATTCCTTAGCTTTTCCATTTCTGCCAGCAACTTTTTCAATCCAGAGGAGGCAACACTGTGTTTACCCTCTCTTTTTTTCCAAGAAAAGGGGCAGAAGAATCATGTAATTTAATGCTTACATAAATTTGTAATTTAACCACATTATAATAATATTTTATTTGTGTAATTGTTACTCAACTCCTACTTTCAGGAAAAAATAGGTGAAATATATTAAGGTAATTTTCATACTTTGTAGAAAATTCTTCAAGCTCCTGCAGCAAAACTCATATTGCTGGAAATACCATTTTTATGAGTGAGCATCCTCCTGGAAAATAGTAATGTAATATCTTTTCATGAATTGAACCATTAGCCAGTTCATGTTCTAGTTACGGTATGCATTGTAAAGAGGGAAAGACTTTACTGTTGTTTTTTCAGTTATGGTATTACTAGGGCATTTCAGCTTTGCTTACTCACTCTCCATGAGCTGTTGTTGAAACTTCAAGTCTGAGGATCATTTCCTTGGAACTATTCAGTATGTCATGAGATGGAATATCATCTCAAGGTAAAGACTGTTTAAAATCTGGGATTTGACTCTGTGATGTCTGGGTCTTCCACAGCCTCCGAATGGCAGATGTGTTACACGTTTAAAAATTGTTTAAGTATTTGTAGACTGTTTGGTGAGTACAACGCACCCATCTGTAGGCTGGCATTGCCTTTGATCAAGATACCACTTAGTCACATGCCTATTCTTAGTACTGATTGGGATCCTGCCATATTTTGCATCATTTGTTACTTGATTACAGCAAATTTATCCTCCTATTCCTTTAAGCTGTTTCAATTATTTATTAATCTGTGTATTGCTTTAAACAGCTTAGCAATAGCCTGCATGAATACCCAGTATAATTTTCTCCTGTAATAAAGCTGCCAAATCCTCGCAATATATTGCCCAACTGCCACCCTGCTGTGCCCCAGCACATGGCCTTCCAACATTCAGGGAGCCACACTAATCCAGGCTGCCTTTCCAAAGCAAGAAACACTGGGAACATGCCTACACAATCCTTCAGCTTTAGAATTTGAGAAGTAGCACGTTGGTTTTTTGTTTATTTATCTGAGGTGAGGGGTGTTTGCAATTATGGGATTCAGCACTTACTAGACAATAAGCATAAAGGGAACAGCTGCTTAAAAAACTTAAGGGTTGGACTTGATGATCTCGGAGGTCTTTTCCAATTCAGTTGATTCTATGATTCCACGTTCAACAGTTTTTGAACAGTGGCATGACTTTCTTTCTGAGTGAATTCCTGGGTACCTGCTACATCCTGAAAACAATCCTCAGTGCAGTTCTTGCAACTATTTCCATAGGATATCCCAGTTCTACATCAGGACACTGCGTAAGTGGATCCTGATCTGTTGGAAGAGTCTGATCCTGCACTTTGAGAAGTAGCTTTAATTTTTACTAGAAATAAATTTCCATTCCTTACACCTCAGGTCTGTATATTGAATAGTCATTGTGCCCTATCTCTCTTAAACAGGACACAGCCCTTCTGAATCTTCTCTCCTTCCCTACCCCGGGCAATATCCCACCTCACTTCTCCCCAGCAGAACACAACCATTTTACTCCCTTTTCATCTACTCTCACTTTCCCTATCTTCTACAGGACATGCCACCAAACAGGACAGAACCTTGCACCTCTTTTCCTCTGCCTTCCTCTGCACTTTGGAACCAGTTCTTTCAACCAGATCTCCATACTTGTGTGCCTCTGCTCCCCCTTTCAGGCCCATAACTTCCTCCCAGCTAAATGTGATCTGGGTTTAATTCTATTAAAAAACCCCAACCCCTTTTTTGATTTATTCTGGCTATGCAAAAAGAGTAGAAAGACTTTCTGTGTCTAAAGGCTTTATTATATACACTACAGTGGTAGCTAAAAGAATATATTAACATGCTCACCAAGGTCATGAAAAGGCTGTGTTTTGCCTCCTTCCCCCACTAAGGTTCCAGGACTGTTGGCACTACTTCTAGCCTAGTTAAGCGATGTTCCTGCAGCCTTCTGAACTTTGATTACATTAAAATAATGGGATAAGACGTTAGAAATTTCATTTGATAATTTGCCATAACTTTTATTGAAACAAATCTTGTGATTCATTTGGGGAAGGACAACATGGAACTTTTATCCTGGTCTGCTCTGGAAAGATATAGATTGAGACCACAGTTTTCTGCATCCCTTCTCCTAACTTGGATGTGGATCAGGTTTGCCATGGTGTGGTGAGATGCTCAAGAAGGTTTCAGTTAAGCCTGACCATCTCCAGCTCTGTCAAGCTGAAGGAAAGGAGCTGAAGCAGCTTAGCCAGCTCTTGAGTCTTTGTCCCCCAAGTTAACTTTTTCCTGACAACCCCTTTGCACCACCCAGCTCTGCCCCTTAGCTTGCACCTAACCATGCCTTACAAACACACACAGCACCACCTCAAACTTTTACATGGAAAGCTGCACACTGTCCCCTTGATGCCACCTAGCACTACCTCCACGCAAAGCCTCCCTGTCCCCCAGGCAGCCAAAACACTGCTGGCATAGGAGCTGGGGCAGCCTTACGGTTGCCTCCACAGCACAGTTGTGTTGGCATGAGTTAAAGCAGAGAGGGCTTTGAAGGCCCAATGTGAATGTGGCATTTACTAAGCAATCAGCTTCCCACTGGAAGAAGAGCAGATACAGGACCTGATTAGAGACACAGAGAGAAGCTGCTTTGAAGATGAGGGAAATGACTGGACTCTCTGTTGAAGGGTAAAATCTTGTGGTCCCCTTGCTTCCTCCTCAATTTGCTGCAAAAAACCTACATGTTTGGGACATGGTTGAACACCTCGCCATTGTTACCCCAGCACGTTGTTATGTGAAGCCTGCAGGCAGCCTGGAACTCTAGCTCAGGGTTGTGCAACCTCTCCATTCTCACGAGGGTGTCCTCTTCTACACGTTCGGTGATTCTGGCACATGGAGAATGAGTGCTCCATTATGCTTCATGTGGCTTTTCATTTTAGTTTCTTCATAGTAATATCCAAGAACAAGTCTGAAGTGATGGATTTGCTATTTGCCACTACCAGCTCAGCCTCATGGCTCTCCTGGGGAAAACTGTGCATTTAGAGCAATGCTTGGTTTTAATGGGGTTTTGTTTTTCCTTTAATAGGGTCTTATTTTTGTTTTATATATAAACAAAACATACATATATTTGTATGTATAAATCTGTATAAATGTACTTAAGTTTTTTTTTTTCAGAGAAGGCAAGGCTGAAGAAGAATGTTTTTTCTGAAAGGTGGAGGATGGTAGTATTTAAGGTGGATACAATTCCTTAGCCTGAGGCTCTGTCCTGAAGATGTTATTAACAGGTGGACTTCATCCTCACAGTGGAAATTGCCACTTTATCTTAGGAATGGAGTTGTAACTGCAATCTTTATGTCTTATATAAATGCATGAGAAACTGTGCTATCCCTCCCACCTGCTTTTAAAGAACATCAAAAAGCTCAGAATTACTGTTAAAAAGTCGAGGCCCTTGATAACCATAATCAGGTGAGATGCTGCCAGTGGTAAAAAAGTTATCAACTGACTCTATTAGTAGGCTGAAATTGACTTCAATATGAGTTGAGTGAATTCCTAAAAAACAAAAGCCAAATGCAGGTTTGCATTTGAGGAAAGAACTACCTGAGACTGAGAAAACATTGATGTAATATATTAAAATAAATGTTGTCTATCTGCCCTCAGACTTTGTTATTAACCTATATGAGGCCAGAATTATGTATTATACACGAGCAGAGAACATCCAAGCTATTTGTATACTAGGCAACTTATCTACTTTGCAAGCAGTCATGCAGCACCTAGTGCAGCACCTCTACGTATAGACTTTAAAATCCTTCATTTAAACAATAATTGAGCGATTTGCAATTGCAATATACTGCTGTAAAATATCTTTACCATGCTCTGTATTACCTCCATGACTTCTCATTCCTCAGTGGACTCTGAAAGGATAATTCAAACAAGTTTTATTTATTGTTGCTTCATACTTCTTCAGCATAATAATATGCCTTGTTACCAGGTTAGCAAGCACTCCCTGGTCTTCTGGTATTAATAATGTTCCCTACTGAATTCCAGTAACCTCTGTCAATCTCCAGCTTTGTGATCACACTCAGATCTTTTCCTAAGTCCTGCCTGGGGCACTGCTTTCAATCCCCTTCCCACGGAAGTTATTTGTGTGCATAGGATTCTGTGATGCAAAATGTACATGTTAACACTTTTATCTTCATTGGAAATGAAGCTGCAGATCCCAGACCATGTGCACCAACCATAATGTTGAAAATGCTTATCATTATCTACAAATGGAAGTGTAAAATTACATTATACTGGAAGGACATACAAAGTGGGTGTGAAGTGAAATAATCTATAGGGTTTTTTCCTTTATGTTTAAGAAACACATTTTAGAAATACTTTTAGGTAGGACATTTTGTATACCATGTTTTGGATAAGCAAATGAAAATCAAAAAGTGCCTTCTGTACATCTCTGAAACTCTGGAGAGAAATGATATGCAAAAAGCTCTGCTAATTTGTGGAAGTTTCATTTACCTGCATACTTAATCTTGATAGAAATTAAGATACAATCTGGTGTGTAAGAAATATGCAGCATGCTTTTGTATCTGCTTACCTATCCTCCTGTAGAATCCTTTTTCCTAACATTACCTCCCTGAAACCCCAAGCCGTGTTTACAAGCTCCATACAAATGTGTTGGCAAACTGTACATTGCACTATGGCTGATGGGTTTCGGGAAGAGGAGGTTGCAGCCAGAGCCAATCAGCTGACCCCTACAATGGCAGACAGGCAATTTCTTAAAAAGACTAATAAGTGTGCAGTTTTCTCTGGTTTCCCCTATCCATTGCTAGTAAAGAAGAGTGCGTGGCAGTGAACAAAGAAGGGCTAAAGTCACAAAGGTAGATGGGGCTCTGTGCAGAATAGGGAGTAGATGAAAGGTGAAGTCCTTGCATTCACAGAATCTCTTTAGAGCCACAAAATATGAACTGTATTTAGTATTCCAGACTGTGCAGCGACATGCTGAGATCCGAGGCTGACTGTGTGGGATCAGGTGGCACTGTCCCCTCCAGATGTGTGTGTGTGCAGGGGAAGAGGCCCTGAGTATGCAGAGAGGGTTTAGGCGGCATCCCCCAAAGGGGCAGGCACTGCACTGGCTCCTGTGTCAGCTGGTGGCGAGGGTTCCTGCTGTTTTTAGGAGTACATCTGGGGAAAGACAGGTGACACGCAGCCTCCACCCAGCTCAGAGAACCTTTGTGTTAGGCATGAGCAGAGGGCTGCTGTGGGTCAGGTGAGTGCAGAACTTGCTTAGCAACTGTTACAGGATGTTTCTGTGATTTTTAACAAATCTAACTGCCCCCAGCACAGCCCCACTGCATACAGCTGTGCATTGGCACGCTGGCCCACAAGATGAGCCCATTTTTAGATTTTCCCTGAATTATCTAGTGTTATAAATCACACTTGGATTTTTGAAGAGACCATGGACTTCCCGGAAATCTGGGATAAGGAAACAGCCCAATTATGCCTAAACCACCTACTTTTCATAACTGAAAACACTCAGGTGTAGATAAAAGGCAGTGGAGGAGAGGCATTAGATATGTGCCAGCGCCAAAACAAAGGGGTGGAAAGCCTGCCATAATAATTACAAACACTGAAGGAGATCAACTCCACCTCTGTCAGTACATCCTGTATCAGTACCTGCCATCACAAGCTGGGCAGATCCTGCTCTACAGACTACCTGAGGAACTTTGTGTCTGGCTCTGAGGGTGCCTTTCCAGCACAGGCAGCTATGCCTCCATTGTCCAGGTTGCCAGGCAAGAATGCACAGGGCCTTCCCCGTGGACAGGCACACAGATTTCCTTCTAGGCAGCATCCAAAGGAAAAACACAGATGGGGCAGGCTCACAGGCCTGGTTTGCAAAAATCAGTCAAGGAAACAATGAACAGAAGACTCAGCATCTTCTGCTAGTGGATACCAAAGGAAAACATAAGCCAAAGTAAGGTGTTTGGGTGTTTGTTTGCATCTGCTTGGTAAATAATGCCCTAGATATGAAGGGTAAAGTCAGAGGCCCCTCTATTTTCTTCCCTTGGTTTGTGAAAGTGAGGAATTCATCACAGCATATCAAGTGGCTGAGTCACGAATCAGAAGACTTTAGCAGTAGATTACTGCAATAAAAAATAAAATTAAGCGCTTGTCATCTCTGAAACAGGGACTTTCCAGAATGGTTGTGAATCTTCATTATTTATGCTGCACAATTAAATATTCAGCATTTCCTGCTAAATTTAGGTTTATTGAAGTAAACAATGATGCATAAGGGCAGAACTGGACAATTCCATTTTTAGGTATTAATAATTCAGAACCATATTTGAAAACAACAGAGGGATAAGTACAATACATCAGATATTTTTATTATATCCACCCACCACCTATCCGCCCACACAGAGATCTGGATACTGTTTCTACTTGGAAACAATATAGCATCATCATATCTTAGGCTTGTTTCAGTATACAGATATATACAGGATACATTTACAAGAATGCAGAGTTTTCTGTTCAGCTGGATGACTCATTCTTTTTTCCTGCAACCAAATCAGCCTTTTATTACTTAAAGATGGTATTGACAAACATTCATGCTTAGGATAACAGAAACTGTGTTTATCAGATTACATGAAAATAGAGAAAACTGTACTCTGCAAAGTGGAAGATACTATTCTAGGATAAAGCTCTGTCAAGTAGCTCTCAATTTTAGTATTACCTTTAAATTCTGAATACTTTTGTTTATCACACCATCTTTTAAAGCCCTTATGCAATACTGGCCATTACCTGGGTGCTCCCTGTCACTGCCTCTGACACCAGTGCAGCCACAGCACAAACCACTACATGGGGTGTGAGGAAAGGGAAAGAAAAAAGGAGACAGTTGGATACATCTCTTAGGGGTGTATTTTTATTACAGTCTAGGGTTGTGGTTTTATTTAAGGACTGATAGCTTTGTTGACTTTCAACAGCTTAAGGATTGATTTAGCTCAAGTCAGGGAGGTTTCAGAGTTTTTTGCTTGCCCATTGTGCCAAGCAATGCCTGCAGAGACGTAAGTACCACTCTTGCCCCATCAGCTTCAGGACCTCTTCACTTTGGCTGACACTTACAGGACGCACAGGGCTGAGGAGAGATACATGTAAGACTGATTTCACCTTTCTGGTGATTAGTCTAAATGCTCCTCCACAGACACTGTATAAGAGATTCAGTGGGACAGTTAACAACATAAGGACTCAAATTCAACCTGGAGGAAGGAGATGAATTTCCAACATGTAAATTTCAGCAAAGGGTCAAATTAGATCTAAATAAATAATAAAATAATAAAATAAATAAAATAAAGATCTAAGATATACCTCAAGTGAAAGAGATAAACACCTTGGTCCTTTCAATTAAATGATTTCAGGTTTATTCAGGTGAAATGAAGATAAGAACTTCCCTGGAAGGAGCTTGCTTTATTTTATAGCTATCTGGTTATTTTTTCTGCTGCCCAGACCATCTGTTCCATTGGTGGGTATGTCATCATTCGCACACCCACTGAATGCCAAATTAATCCAAGTCACACAGCTTACACCTCCCTTCTGACTTAGACCAAACTATATTTTATTCCAGTATAAATTAGGCTTCAGATCTAAGTTTCCCTCACTCATTTCCAAGGAGGAAAGGGGGCGAGCTTTGGGGCTCACTCTGATCCCTTAAAGTAACAACCTTAAAATATCAGAACTTTCATAGTGGGTCCCACTGCAGCTCATCAGCACTGGGCAATAATGGATGCACAGCAGGAAAAGGGATGCAGAAACATGTTGCAGACCCCTCTCATACATTCCAAAAATCTGCATCTTTGGAAAACTCTGAGTTTTTGTATCCAGTAACTCTCAACAGATTCCCTTTTTGTGAGTTTTTTTGAGACTTTTTGTGCCCACAGCCTCCTGTGGCAATGAGTTACACAGTTGAACTGCACTTTCAAAAGTTACCTCCTTTTGCTTTATTTGAAACTATTACGACTGATTCCATTTGATGGTATATTGGAAGACCATGAGCACTTATTGCCCATCTACATCCTTCTAGCCACTTAAGATTATTTAGATATTTATCATGTGCCCTCTCTGGTTTTCTGTTCTCCCAGACAGAAGGCTCCTGGTCTTGTTGACCATTTCTCACATCAAAACCATTCCAGATTTTGGAGCATCTTTGTTTTTTCCCCCACCCACTTTTTTGAGCTGGGAGGATGGGGACAAAACAGCACACTCTATTCAAATGCAGTCACACACTAAATCTATACAGCGACCTCATGATATTTTCTTGTTTGGTCTTAATTTCTTTCCTAATATTTGATTTGGTTTTTTAAATGCTACTGAGCACTAAGCTGACATTTTCATAGACCTCTCTATAATAACCTCAAGATTGCTTTCCACAGCAGAAACAGCTACTTTGGAGACTGTCATTGCATAAGTATAGTTGGGCATTTTTCTCCCATGTGCATTACTTTACATTTATCAATATTGAATTCAGCTGCATTTTTATTTCCAAGTCATTCTGCATTATGACATACCTCTGCAGTTCTTAGCTGGCTTTAAATTTACTTCTTTGAATAACTCAGTATTACCAGCAAACCTTGTTACTTCATCTCTTCCCACTTTCCAGGTCACTTAAGACTAGATCAATCAGTGTATGCCTGTGGGAATACACGGTATATAATATGTAATAGTAATAATGTGTAATACAGTCCAGTGGGAGTCCACTGGTGATCTTCCTCCAGTGGCATTTATCCTTTGTGTCCTGTCTTTTAACCATTTATTTCTCCATGAGAGCACATTTTTTTAATCTCATTGCAGCATAACTTCTTTACCTTCAGGTATGCTTTGTCCCACTGAAAATGCAGCTTAATGGCTTTGAAAGGAACTTGAACCTTGGTTCTATCCGAAAGCAACGGAGTGGGACACTATGCAGATAGAACCAAACTGACTCTTTTTGTCGGAACTCAAAACATTTAATCTCTCCCAATGATCATGAAAGGATGCCACAGACAAACTGCTCCTGCCCAACGATGCCCCAAGGATGTTCATACTCAAACTGAAGATGCACACTGACATCTACAGAAACAAAAAGCTCACCTGTCTGCAAAGATATGGGTTTGCTCCACGTTTGATTTAAGATTCACTGGAACATGCTGGAGCTTCCTGGCAGTAGAGGAATATAATTAGATGTGCTCGGGGGGGGTGGATTTGTTGATCTGAGTTTATGTCAAGTGTGAGGGAGACTGTGGCCTGCAGAGATGAGGTCACTGAAATGTGCAGTTGGGAGACAACTGTGGGAGCTGCTGGGAGATTGGCAGACCTGGGAGGCAAACAGTAACAATGGCCTTGGGAAGAAAGGGCAGCGGAGACGATTACTGAGTGAGACATTTCACAAGGCAGTTCTGCACTGAGTGCCAGAGCAGCAGTGATTTAATATTAGGGCCAGTCAAATAACAACAAAATACATTGAAAAATATGGAACTGTATAACTAAAGGGTAAATGCACAAATGTCACATTGTTACATGATATTGCCAAAATGACAGTTTCATCAGAGTTCAGATTTAGCATGGACTAAATCAGCTTGTGGAGTGGCAGGTCTGTCTTTTCAAATCTGCTATGGATGTTGTGAAACAGCTTTCTCTAATGACCATTTTCATCCACATTCTTTATATGACCATTTATTCACTAAAGTCTATATTTGATTCCAATGGCTTTTTTTCCTTTTATTGACAAAAAAATGTTCTTTGTAAGTTTTCATCTTTTACTTTAAAAAACGTGGAGTATTGCATGCATTCAATTCTTTCACATCTTCAGCTGAATGGGTTTCATCTCCTAGTTCCTCAGGTTTATCAAAGTTGACCTTTTGGCTGGGAAGAAGCTTAGGTCTTCCTCACTTTCTGTCTAACTTAAAAGTAGGTCCCTCCGCTCAAAGTATTGATGCATTTAACATGAAATATCACCAGAGCACGACAGGATTGAACTGCCTGAACTGGGGTATGAGTCAGGGAGGGTTAACAGTGAGTAAGGCTGGTGAAGGCTAACCCATTACTTGTAAATGAGCCGGCATCTGGCAAGAAGCTGTTGTAACCTGTAGCAGAAAGCTTTGAATAAAATCTGATGGCTGAAAGGTGGGTTGCAAAGCAGAGACAGCACAGTGCTGAGGCAGGGAGCAGTGGCATAGCTGTGAAATGGCCTCCCAGGTCACGGCCAGCACAGGGGCAGCTGTAGCTGAAACTACAGCTATAGCTGTAGTGGGTAGATCAGGAGACACAGCAATAGTCCCTTGGGTGCAGCTCTGAAAGGCAGAGCAGTGACTTCTGCTTCTGAACCCAGGGAATGGGGATTTTTTTTGATTCAGAGAGTCTGTGGGTGACAAGGGAGTTAGTCAGAAGGAAGCCCATGGGCGGAAAGGTGGGGAATTCCTGTTGCTGGAGTTGCAGACAGGTGTGATGCAGTGCACTTCCTCACCGTGGCACCCACCTCTCCAACAGCAGGGCTGAGGGGCTGTGCAATAAGGCAGCAAAACATGTCTCAAAGAGGTGCCTGCTTTAGTGCCACTAGTGATCAAGTGTGATCCACACTGAGCAGCCATGGCCAAGCATGGTCAGGCAGTGCTGAGGGAAAGTAAGCAAAAAACCATCAATATGTCCAGATGAAACAGAAGTCTGAGACAAAAAAATCTGTTTCTGGAGCTTCAGGGGCACCCCCAGCCCTGATTGGCCTTGTCAGCCCCCTGGGACTCCCCAGAGGCCAGCATGCCACGTCGGTCCCCAGGGCCACCAGCCCCTGCCCCAGCCATGCTGCAGGGCCAGCCTCCAGCTCCCCACACTCTTGCCCAGACATGGGTCCCGCCATACCAGGCCCACCTGCAGGCCTGACACATCCTGTGCCCATCTCCTGGGAGACACCCAGGGCTGGGGCTGCCCTGCTGCCCCATGTGCCTGCTCCCAGCTGGAGTTGGGATGGGCTGACAAGCCCTGCCCTGAGGGACACCCATGGAGAGCTCCTGACCACGAGTTTGCTGAAACAGGATTCTCTTCTGGTCAAGGTACTGTCTTGGCACACTCCAACCAGGGCTGGGAGAACAATTTTGTAGCACCTAGGCGTTGCAACCATGGCAGAGCTGATTCATTGCCTATATCACATTTTTCAAGCAGAAGACAGATGAGGTTTTGTGCCTGGCAAAAAACCCTCAGGTTGATTTCTGTGAGCAAAAAAGCTTATAGCTGCACTCATGTACCTCATCTCCTTGTTGGTCTTGAGGAGGACCCTTCCTGCTCCCTGCCCCACCATGGCTTGTGAATGCCAGTGTCTCTAGGCTTGGGAAATTTGGTAGGTGTCTGGGGGGAGTACTGGGGGATACAGAAGGTGTCATCTCACTCTGCAGGATCTGTGGGGATAAGCAGCCATCCCTGATAATCCATATAGTGTTCAGACAAAGCCACAGAGATCTCCTAGCACTTGTGGAGCTGGGATAACAGTGTTCCAGCCTGAAGAGCTGACTGCAAGACACTGGAGTACAGTCAGTCACTGGATGATACTTCAAAAGCAGTTCTACAGCTGGCTGTCTCCAATCCAAACATTAGACTGAACAGACTTTTTGGTCAGTAAAAAGACAGGTGTTCAGATGTCTAAGCCTTTCATATAAGGCTGAATAAAACTTCTTGAACAAGAATACTTGCAATTACTTCATACTTAAAATATTTGTGTCCCTGCGGTTAATTAGCAAGCAGGCAGAGAATTTTCTTAGAGTAGGCTTTTTGTCAGACCTTTCTAAGCAAAACACAATATGAAATAATTTCCCACTTCAAAATGGCCCTGCGTATTTTTGTCATCCTTTTTTCCACTCAGGTATCACCAGTGTTCTTCGCTGGCTGAAAGGATTTGAGAAGCAGATTGACACAGTGGAAATTCAGTCAAGCCTGCAAGAGAGGTGACGAATCCTGTGTTACAAGGATAAATGAGGTCAGGATTCACAAAAGAAAACCAGGTACCAATGAGCCATGGACATGCTGGTCCCATTGCACTCTCCTTTAGCATGGAGATGGTTGTGTGGTTTGCTCTAGCCTGGACCAACTGCCACTGCACATTTCTGGCAGCACAGGGAGCGGGGAAAATCTTTATGTTATATTTGCAATGGGTACTTGTTCTTGGAAACCTGTTTGCATCTTCTTGATTTTTCAAATTCATTGAATTTTGGTGCCACTTAAGAGTTAATAATCTCTATAACTCCATGGAGAAGCTAGACACTTTTAGCTAAATAGCACCCTCACTTCCTATAGAACAAAGCAGCATGGATAGTGAGTATTTCTACAACAGGATTTCTGTGATTTGAGTGAGGAGTTTACAGACATACTGGAGAACAGTGTGCAAAAAGGGATCAAGGCTGTCTTACGATCAGTGCGGTAACATAAGCATCAGGCAGTCACTTCAGGGAGGTGATACACAATGCTGCAGGCATCGGGTTTGTATCTCCTTGAGGAAGATGTTTTTCTGTATCAGGGATTCCTTGAGGGGGGAAAAAAAGAAGAGAAAATGCCTGTGCACAGAGAACTTGAAGCCAGGGGTCTTCAAAGTTTTATAAAGAAAGGCCTTCTATGGCCAGAGTGTCTGGCAGCTGGCCTTTTATAGAAGAGTGTGCAGTATTTATGTTCAATAGATGTCATTGAAAATGGACTTTGGGAAAGGTAACATGTAAAATCTCCCAGGCGTATATGGTCTTAAGGGTTAATAAGATCTCTTTTTTTTCTATTGGTGTTTATGCTCTTCAAAATGGCTAACTGTGGTTTTCATACTAAGTGCTGCTAGACCACTGAAAGCAAGCAGTGCTTTTGTGACTCTTACATTGTCAAAACTCTTGTGCTTTTGGACAGACCAAAAATGGAAAGAGAATTGCAAATGTTTTTTTTTACAATGAACATTTCCCGGCTCTCAATCTGATTCTCAGTGGGTGGAAACAGGTAGCAGTGCAGAAAATAGTCTCTTACTGGTAACTGAACAAATGTAAATATAGATGCAGAGTATAAAAGCTTTCTGGCGAATGTAGACCTGGTTCCTAGGATAGAAATGGCAGCACGGCAGAGCAGAGCCATGCAGGTGGGCCATCTCTGACAAAAGCCCACTATCAGCAAATTCATCTGTAGAAAGCAAACAGAATGGCTTTCTGTCCCTGCTTCAGTTTGTGTGTGGGCTATTAAGACTGAAGGGGGAATTATGTGATTCATGCACAATATGGAGCTGCCTGACAGATTGCAGACAGATGTAAGCTTGCTTTGCCTGTCCTCTACTCTGACTGAAGCTCAGCTAATATATTCTGTTTCTCTGTCAGGCTTATTGCATCAAGCTCAGCATTGTGCTGATAATGCAGTCACGTGGCTTCTGCATCCAAACTGGCTCGCTTCCTACCAGCTTGAAGCAAACTTGCATCTGTCCTCTCAATATGATGTAGACATAACCTTTTAACAGGCCAGCACTTCTCAGCCTGCATAACACGGAGCTGGGACATGCTCAAAGCAGAAGGGAAAGGATCAGAGGTTGTTCATACTCTTTGAAGTAGAAGGCATTTGAAGATACGTGGCAGTACATAGGCAACCTGGAAGGGGTTACAGTGAATAGGAGCAGATGGTGACTTGACTGACAAGTGGAGATACTGAGCATCTAAGTATACCGAACTAACTGTGTCCCTGGAAGCAGAAAATTGAATAGTGTGTATTTCGCATAAGCTTGTTACTATGGCTGTTCCCTGACTAGCAGATTACACCTGTGTGTGACTGTCCCTCTTTATTTCTGTGATGTGTTCCCTACTTGTGATACAGAGCAACTGCCATGCTGATATAGATGGTTTGAGATATTTCATTTGGGCATAAGATGCCATTTTGTCATAAAAATGGAAATATTGATTGCTTCATAAATTATACTGATTATAAGTCAGAGCATAGCAGGGACCAGTGAGATGGCTAGAGAATGTCAGAGAGAATATACTTACTTCCTTCTGAGCAGAAAAAATGTAACTCTTATTTACAGTATTAGTCAAGATTTCTATTTGCATTCACAGTTATCCCTAAATGCTTTTTTCTTTAAATTTGAAACTTCAAGTAGGAGCTCTTTTTAAAAAAACTTTATTTAAAAAAACCCCTGAAATAAAGAGCAGGATTTTAATAGTCTCTGAGTGCCCTATTCTGCTATAAGTCTCATTTTGTTCATGTTTAGAAGAACTACCTGTACACCAGTTACAATAAAGACAAAAATATTGGGCAGACTCAGATTTCCACTTTTTCCTAAGCAGTGCACACCATTCCTATAAAATGCAAATGGATTTTTCTACGTTATTATTGTCCTAATATGAAAAATATGTATTTTTCCTGTATAATGGAGATACTTTGCTAAGCTTAGGCAAATTTTGTTCAGTGTCAAAATGTGTATGTCCCACTAATTTTCCAGAGAAAAGGATGTAATAAGTGAAAACATTTATAATCCTAACAATTGATGGAAATGAAAACAGTAATTCCTGCTATAATAGAAGTGTGTATGTGTAGAACCTAACCACCAGTGAAAACATTAAATTATTCACTTGAATTTGTATGCTAAGAAAGATTGACACCATTCAGTAATAATTTTATTTTTATAATGTTAATATAATATTGCAAATATAGTTATTTCTGAGGCCCTATATTTAAACTTGTTTTTAGTTTGACATTTACTGTTTAAAATTAATACCCTTTCATACCTCATAAAGTTTGTACACAATTATTTGACCTAAATGCCCCTGTCCTTCTTTCCATTGTGGCAGGACTGGCTGCTATGCCTTTTGCTATTCTGAGATTTTTAGTGTGGAGATGACACTTGTAACCTTGTGTGTTGTTTAAACCAAAGGACCTTTTCTGTGAATAAAAGACTATATCAGACTTCTATGAAGTTAACACAGGTGGTTTGGGACCAAGGAGAGCATTCAAATGGTGTAACTCTTGGGTGCTCTGCCAGGTTGCTATCACATTCTTATTCCAATTTTTATGAAACTCTTGAAGCGAAAGATTTAAATTGAGATAACTTCTCTTAAAACCCAGAAGGACTTCTGAAGACTGTGATGATTTTGCATGATTTATAAAGCAAAAACTTGTTTTTTTTTTTTTGTTTTAACTTCCTCAAGCCTTTGTTGTGGTCTCTCACACAGAGTAGTGCGACCATATAGTTTCAAGACTTCAAAACCACAGCATAATTAGCACTGCTTACTAACCAGCTGAACAAGTCACCTCCCACCTGAATACTGGAATCGTTTCTTTTCCACTAAGAAGAAAGAGTAAAGGGTCCATAGTCTGGTCCCACAAAATTTTTGTCAACCAATAAAAGAAAAGCCGCTTTTGTGCTGCATCAAAGCAGGCTTAATAGCAACATTTTTTTTCCAGATGATCTCCATCTTTCCTAAAGCCTGTGATATATACAGCTGTACACAGAACTCTAGTGAAATGCTTATACACACTGCCCCTGTCTCTATGAGACTGTCTTTATTCCTGAAATATTCAGCTCCAAAGTTACATCAGTAAAATACCTCCACACCATAATACAGAATACATAACAAAATGTATGTAGGACAGCAAAGTAAGGTTCTGTAGGAATCTTTTTTGTAGTTTGTGTTTTTTTTTTTTTTTAGGGAATATAGATACACAACTGAGATCTTTATGTTGAATGAAAATGTCAGTAACTGATAAGATGTACAGGAATTGATGATATGTATAGAAAAGGTGAAAGGTACAAACTGGCTTTGGTGTAAAGCTGGTACTGAGCAAAATGTGGCAGCAGGTGTGAAGTGCTCTGTAAGACCCTGGGGCAGGTAAAAGGAAGTAGAATATGATGGGGAAATGGAAATGAAGCTAATTAATGGACTTAGAAAATTAATATGCCTACCTATTTAGTACTCAACCCTTTCAGAGCACTTCAGGTGATTACATCCTATGGCATGAAAAATTAAATTGTGTAGTCTAAATTCTACGCAAAATTTAAACAGGCATAAGTGCATTGACTGTATTTTCTCTTGCTTCAAAGTGGGAATATCTAAATACTCAGGATCCCAGCCTTGGTTGCTGAAAGTAGCAGAGCTGAGTGCAGAGAATAAGCTTTACGTAACTTTGCAGTGAGTGTCTACTCCTTGAGCCATGTTTTAGAGTAAGTGGAGAACTCCATAGTTTCCAATGCTTCCTTGCACTTCATTTGGATATGTGCTATAAGGTCCTAAACTCAAGCTTTTCTGAGTTCAAGTCAGGAGGGCGTATTCCTGTGTCTGTCACCAAACACCTGAAAAGAAACAGTAAATCTCAAGTACTTCTCCCCTTTTTAGCCAAGGGGGTGAAATTCGAGTGATTAAAAAAATGACCAGAGAGAAAGCGATAATAATGTTCAGAATCAGAAAAACAGTGGTAAAAGCAAGATGTAGTCATTTCACTTTTCCTGACTTCTTTAAAGGAAGCTATTTGTGGACCAGGGAAACATAGTCTAGAGGGACAGACTATGATCCAGCAATAGTCTGCCTGAAAGGAATATACTGCTTGCTTTCCCCAGTTCCCTTCTCTCATGCTTTCCTGACAGTTCACATATTAGTTTAGTGCCATAAGAAATGGGTCATCTCAGTAGCACTGTAGCAAATGCAGTGGAGTAGAGTGAGAACTTGGGCTTCTGAGCCCTCCCAGCTCACTTTGGGAACCAAAGGGCAGCCAGCTTTCCTCGTGACACAGCTTGGTACCCACTGCCCTGGGGGCAGCAGTGGTTAGGGTCACCAGAGATATGAATCCCTCCCTGTGCTGAAGTGACTCTCAGCTCAGGAACTCTTTCTGATTTTACCCCAGCTGCCTGTCCTCCTGTCTGGAGTTGGACTTTTTTACCTCCTCAAAATGGAAGCTTTAATTGTCCTTGTGTTAAACCCCATTGTGGCTACAATGCATGTAATTAGATGACCTCAGGCAAAACTGAGTCTTCCAATAAATTGGCATTATTATTGGCTGCTAGTCCACTGACCCACTGCTTCCCATCTCTTGCATTTACTTCAAAACCAGAGCAACAATCTAAGTGGTTTTGTATTTCAAGGATGTGCCAAGGAATTTTATGTAGACTTCTGCATACTGCCCTATAAAATTTGTCTTTATTGCACATAACCAGTAGTCATATAGTAGAGCAGGCATTAAATGCAATATTCAATACATATGGCCAAAGGAAGTGTGTTTAGAAAGCATGGCTAATAGTGTACAGACAAATTCCATTTTGTTTCCTGCAGATATTAAGTCTGACAGACTGTTAGTTGCATGATCATTAGCTAAAGTGAGCTTCACAGCAATGCTTGAGGCAAAATAATAATAATATGGTGGCAGATGCAGCAGGAGCAGCACAAGTCAGCAGCACCAGTTAGCAATTCTTTTGCTTATTAGCAGAATGTTCAGATTCCACCCAGACTCATTAGATTGGGGGGGGGTTTATTAATTTGTCTTTCTAAATCCTTCCTATCTTCAGGTCTTGCATCTTTTTTGACATAAATTTTTCAAAGCAATATCTAGAGACCGTAAATTTCATTTTCTTTGAACAAACATATGAGTAAGGGTGGTTTTTTACGACCTACAAGAGTCTGTGTGTTTTATAACAGCATGCACTGTTAAGGTTCCTAATTACTGTTGCATTTTAAAAATAATTTATGCATGTTTACTATTAGTACTCCAAAAATATGATGTAAAAATCTGTGTTCTTGTGTTGCAATCCTATTCCTAGGATTGCAACACAAAATTACACCAAAAAGCTGTCCATAAACGTAAAACACCCAGCTCTTTGTTGGCTTTCTCTTTGATATCCCCCCCCAAAAGAGAGGAAGATAACGAGGATTTAAATGCATTCTTTGTGATCTGTATTTCTTACACAGACTGTTGTAACAGTTATAGATTTTATAGGTTTGCTCAAAGTCAGCCAAATGTGAAACAACCTATTCAAAATGGTGTTCAGTCCCTGAGGGACACATCTATGGAGAACCATGAAGTCATATTTCATAATGACATGTCTGCAATGCATAGTTAAGCCTTCAAATTTCACAGGCAAAACAAGTTATTATAGTCTCATTTTATTTTTTTACTTTGGTTCCGAACTGAATTCAGTCAGTTCTCCACATTATTTTAAATTTCTTCAGATACCTTCTGGTCTCCCACTGCCCTCTCAAGAGAAGAACAGTTCAGCAGCACTGCTGTGACCATCTGTTGTGCTATGCTGGGAGGGACTCTGAGATAGCCTTCAGAAAGTGGTTGGAGTAGGACTACAGAGCCCAAAAACTATTCCAGGCAGTACGTACATTGCTCTGCCTGGAGAAGAGAAGTCTCTGGGAGGACTTCATTGCAGCCTTCCAGTAGTTAAGGGGGCTTATAAAAAGGATGGAAGAATGACATTTTACACAGGCATATTGTGACAGGACACGGGGGAATGTTTTTAAACTAGAAGAGGAGAGATAAGATGTTAGGAAGAAATTCTATACTCATTAGAGGCACTGGCACAGGCTGACAAGAGAAGAAGTATGTGCTCTATTCCTGTAAGTGTTCAAGGCCCGGTTGGGTGGGGCCCTGAGCAACTCTAGTGAGGGGCATCTCTGTTCATGGCAGGGGGGTTGGAACTAGATGATCCTTCAGGTTTCTTCCAATCCTAACTATTCCATGACTCTGATTTAAATCAGACTTTACCTTCAACACAATGACTAGTCAAGGCACGAGGAGTTACCTAATTCTTTACTAATACAAAGGTCTCCCAGATGTTGAGGAATTTCCTCCACTTTTTTCTTTTAGGAATGCATCAAAAGTCCTTTATCTTCTGCTATTAACTAGGGTGCCTGCAGTCTGGTCTAAAAAGGCTTGATTGCACACACACTAAAAGAATCCCAAGTGCTAGACTGGATTGATTTTTAAAGTGATATTTGAGAGTAGTGACTAAGTAATGGATGCTCCCTAATTATAGCATGTGCACAAGCACTTGTGATTTGTCTCAAGATATATTTATTATCAGAAATTTTCCAACCACTCATGTTTATGTTTTTATGAAGTTTCTGGGCAATAGCACAGTGTTAGCTATTTAAGCTTACAAGTCAATAAGTCATATGGCACCCAGGCTCCATCTCCCCCAGTCTCATTACAGCTTCAGTTCTGAGGTTCCACATGCCAAAGAAATTTAGAACTGAGCCTGTAGGAAGTCTGTGAAGTGGAAGCACACAGTTCAGTACTGCCTACAATAGGGACGGATTTACCTGCTCTCCTAAACTCAGAAATTTGTGAGCATTTCTTGCAAGAGTAACTGCTCGTGCTAATGCAAATTCCTTAGCAGTGAATCCTTGCATATGTAACTTTCTAAGAAATGAAGTGCAAACACTGCTGTCAATCAACATTTTAAGTGACCAAATGTTTGTGGAAAGCAAATTCAAGACCATATGAACATGCTAAAAGTGAATGCATCCTGAAATTCTGGCACTTTGCTCTGAAAGTGTTTGCAGTGCTGGCCCATCTCCACCCAGATTCTTTTAAAACACTCCAGAGCTGTATCACTTCTATAACTTTTTTTTTTCCTGGTTCTAAAATTGGTCTTGTAATAATAGAATTGTGAAATTTGCTGACAGATTTCCCAGTGAGCTACGATGGGCTGAAGCTGCTATTTTAAGCACCCTTGTGAGAAAAGTGATTGGTAGTATATACACTGAGCCCTTATTCAGCAAGAACTGGTGCTGGATCCCTGCTTCATGTTCAAGCTACAAGAAACATTGAAGAGGAACTCCACATAAATGAATGGGTAGAAACATTGCAAAATGTTTGGAAAAGCAAAATACTAATTTTGTTAGAATTAGAGAGATGAAAATTACTCAGAAGAGTTCAGCTCTAGTCAGAGTCTCAGCTTATGAAAATGGGCAGAAATTCAATGAATTCAACAGGGCTATAATGATTGTACACTTACTCAGGATTTGATCTGACATCTAAATGTGAATTTATTTTAATCACAATTTAATCACAACTGCTGTCAGTTGAATACCCTTACATCTCATTGTTCAGCAACAAAGACAAAACTGTCTTCCATCTCTGTATGATCAACTTGAACAAATTGGGAAAGTGGTGGAACAGGCAGTTGAACAGGCACTCCTGCCATGTTTATACCATTTAAACCCTTTGGTAGATAAGAGACTTTTGAAAAAGATATATTTTTTTAATTTAATGTCTTCTGCACCTGGAAGTCAAAATTGATTTTAAGGGTGATCACTCAGATCATCCCATCCTAAAAAGGCCTGGGAAAGGAGGAGATTTTAAAAGAGCGGTTAGCAGTTTTAGTTACTGCACTATTGAGATCTCAGGTATAGTGAGCTGAGTGAGTTCCATGTTTCTTTTCAGCTGAGGCTGGATTTAGCTGGAGATTATCTCCTGGCATGGCATGAATCTAAATATGATTCAGAAAGACATTCTCTGCAATAACTTTAGTGGTTTTGTGCTTACTTAATTTTTATTTTGTCAAGATCAAATTAAGCCAATTCTAGTCCATTAGGGAGGTGTGTGCCCGAGGAGCCTGGGGATGTGGAAGGGAGAATGAGCCTTTGGACTGCATGGATGCCAGCCCTGATAGCTTTCATACTCTCTTCCCCGGGGGGGATGGAAAGAATGATGAAGCACAGCAGATTTTATCATCATGTGATACTTACTGTTATTAAAAGGGAATTTCAGGGTGTGGAGTTAACCCTCCAAACCCTGTGTCACTACCCATATATGTCGCGTATTATATGTCAGGTAGAATATATTCAGTATTCACTGGTGAGGCTTGCTCTTTGTTCTCCTTTATAATTGACTTTATCCATTGGTGTTCTCCCCAGTGCTATTGCAAATGGAGAAGTTTAGGCCTTCTCCACACCTCCACACTTTTCTTTGTCCTTCAAGAAACATCTCCTTCAATGTCTTCTCACTCTCGTCCTGTTCCTGGTGAAGTCCTAGTTTTACCCCAAATCCTAGCTTAAACAACAGCTGTATACTACTTACTCTTCAGTCTTTCATGATCTAAAGGAGGAGGTTGCACTTGCGTATGCAGCCTTTATAAAAAGAAGAGTAATCTGGGATAGAAGAGTTTAAAATGAGCAACATCCAGTCCAACACAGGGCTTCGGTATGGGTCTTTTTGTTCCTTAGTTTGGCTTTTTGGTGTTATTTTTTCTTTGCTTAGAAGTGGTGTATTTTATAGTTTGGAGTACCTCACAGGAATTAACTCTCCCAAGGTTAAAAAACCCCCAAACCACTGTGTGGATAATACCCTGCTACTGTAGTACAGAATAAATGGGTTTAGCCTGAAAGGGTATTTGGAGACAAGAGCAAGAGAGTGAGTTTAGTGCTTTCCCTTACTGAGTTTTTCTTGCAGTGAAACTGCCCTGCCCAGTCTGTCATGTAAATTTATCACATGCTCATTATTTGTTCCAAAATAAAGAAAGCATCTNTTTTTTTTTTTTTTTTTTTTTCCCTCTTGAGAAGTGTTAAAGACAAAGCTCCAGTCTCCCTTTCCAAGCCTGCATGCCTTTCTGGGCAGCCTGCCCACAGCACAGGATCCTTGTTTATCCCAAGGATGGTAAAACAGAGCAAACAGAGCAGGCTTCTGTAACACCCGCAGCTTTCCAGGCGTCAGAGGCCAGGCTGCGCCTGAGTGAGGGGGGACGGTGGGAGCCAGGGTGCAGGGCTGCTGCCAAGCCCACCTCCCACAGCTGACACACGGAGTCCTCAGTGCAGCTGCAGGCAGAGAAAATCACACCAGACAAGTAAAAGGTGGGGGGAGCAGAGTGCACCCCTGCCCACCCATGTAAAAAGGCAATGGTGGGAAAAAACCAAAAAGTTGTGTCCTACCTTTAACAGTGCAGCAGAATCCTGGGTTTCCCTGTAGTCACCTCGGGAAGCATTCCTCTCTGGGCTTTTTCTGGACAAAACGTCCACACAGCTTCTTCTTGAAGGCTGTGGCTTACCATCTTAGCTAGATCCTAACTATATATTTGATTCCACATGTTGCCTTGCCTGCCAGAAAGTAAAAGTCAGACCTCCATTTCTTTGTGGTTTATTCTTTTTTTGATCTCTGGAAACTGTAACCCTGAAATGCGTTTTCAGTAATTGTAAGATTTATTTTTGTGTTGCTGTACATTAATCACATTGGAATGGAAGGAAAGCAAAAATAGAGAGAGACGTGTATAATTATTGAGCAGGAAGAATAAAATCAAAACATTGATATCTAATTTTCTGAGACTCTTGAAAACAATGGTGTGGTTTGGGGAAAAAAATTTAGAGGGAGCAAGCTGGCAAAAAAAGTATATAAAAGCAAGTCAAAACTGCACAAAGGCATGATGTTCCTTTAAAAAGCTACGTGTAATCACCAGGATACCTGACTGACTGGAACATAACGTGTTCATCTAAGCATAGTAACTCTCCCACTGAGACAAACACCGTGAGTCGAACAAGAATATACATGCTTTGGAAATACTTTTCCAGAATCATGATTCTTGTTCCATTAGTCAATCCGGTGCACTTTTAACAGGTAGAAAACAGTTGAGCCTTAAATGAAACAGTCACAAAGAAAATACAGAGAGAAACTAACCAGGGAGCTAACTTTTAGAGACTTGAACTTCTGAAGAGAAGAAATTATGAGGACAAGATATGATCCTGTTTGGGTCAGCCTTAGGCCTCAGGCCCTTGCTGTAGTCCAAGCCACAGAGATTCCCATCATTTATCAAGCAAAGATAAAGCTGTAATAATCTTGCAAAGAGAAAAAAAAAACAAAAAGAATGGAGAAAGAACTGAAAGCAGTAGCGCTCTTGAAAAGAAAAAAGTTTTCATATCTTTCTAAATGTCTTAAGATCGTTATACCTGACTTACTGCTGCCTTTGTCTTTTCTGGAAATGAAGTTCATTTTTCTGGATAATGTCTTGTTGTCCTTGAGATAAAAAATAGACCAGCAACATAAAAGCCAGCTGCGAGGAAAGAAGGGATTCCTGGTAAAGACTGAATTTTGCTCCCCCAATGGTCAGTGCCATCTGTAAGCAAGGTGAGGGCAGAAGGGCAAGAATTTTGGCCCAAAGTCCCAGAGAGAGGCTAAAAATTGTCTACTCTCTCCATGGCAGAACCTTTTGCCACATTAAGTGTGGGAAAAACAAATAAGTCACGTGAAACCCCTGTTGCTCTACAGCCTTCTGTGGCCACAGGGGTGGCATTTTACGTGGGTCTGCTGGATTGGGTGGCAGCAAGGAGCAGCTGGAGCATCTGACACTGTCACCTAATCAAGGCTTCAGTTTCACTGAACTGGGCTTGCTCTGTTTCAAAGCCGCAAACTGAGAAATTTCTCAATTGTTTTCTGAATAAAATTGCATGTGTTGTTGATGGGGCCTGAAATACTGATGAACCAAAATCATGAAGATTTTTGCTTCCTGCACTCTGATTTCAGGTGGCCAATAAATATAAGAAAAGCTGTGCATAAGTGAAATAGTTCCCAGCTAAAAAAATGGGGAAAAAAAATATCACAACAATAATCAAAAAAATCTGATACTTTCTCTACTTAGCTGGCTGTAGAAGCTAAATTTGTTCCAAATCAAACCTATTCCATCATTAATGAGAGCAAATGAAGCGCACCTGAGAAGTAAACAAGTGTTACGCAAATCCAAACATCTGCTTCCTGTGGTTGTCGGAGATTGTGGCATGCAAGGGGAGGCGCGAGTGACCAACTTGCTGAGTGACAATACCACCAAAATACAGCAGTTGTGATGAACTCTGTGAACTGGGGTCTCAGTTATAGATTTCAGTACATCTAAGTGTTCAGGAAATAACAATGATTTCAAGGATTTTACTGGTGCTTGGACTAGATAGCTACTTAGACTCTTTTGATCTGAACTGTGTTTTCAGTGCATGCTGTTGGCCAGGACTCAAATATGTGAGATGTCCTATAGCTATTGAAGCACATATTGCTGTCTTCGATGCTTTCTTCGGCTGAGACACATTGTGATATATTTGAATGCACTTGGGTTTTGAAATGGTTTAAGAATAACTTGAAAATGTGTATGGGTTCACACATCTCAAAGGTTGAATATTTGCTGAGTGTTTTTTCCACAGACGCTAAGGCTGAACAAGGAGACCCACTGTGTAGCTCCAGGCAGCAGCTGAACTTCTGCTCAAGTGGAGTTTTGCTGCGGACTTTGGGAGGGCTGGCTTTCATCCTGAGGCTTTACACTGGGCACAGAAAGCAGAAGAGTTAGAATGGACATCTGAAGAAGAGGCAGTGGAAGGAGTTCTGCCAGCCATGCTGTGACCTACCTAAGTCCCTGCCTCCTCCAGGCATGCCAGCAGGCAGTGGGCATGGGTGTAGCATCACAGGGAAGTAGCAGTGCTTTGGACATCTGAAGTTGCCATGTGGCTCTAGAGAGGGCGCTAACATGACCTGCCCTAAACCTGCCCCAGCACAGCACTCCTGTGAACCTTCCCGTATCTGCGCTGGGAGAGCAGGACCTGTTGGATGTTGTCTGAAACAAGTTAGGGATTAGTTATAAACATTAACTGCTTTAGGATTATTTCCTGAATTTCAGGGCCTATTTCTAATTTTGGGTTGTTTTATTTCCTTCCACCTGTTTTTAGCTTGAACTTTTTGCCCTGTTCTCCCCATGCCCAGCTTGGGGCAACCACCGGTCAAACAGGTGTTGATGTACCCTTTGCCTCACACCAGGTAGGGTCCTCCTTTTACAACAGTGTCATAAATCTACTTTTGTCTTCCTCCTTGCTAAGTCCTCTGGGAAGCAAAACACAGTTCCACACTCCAAAGTGTATTAATGAAAACTGTGCTTTTACAGTGATCCTCGGGATGTTTCTGGCATTTTTCTAAATTGGACAAGTGTGTTATCTCAGTATGGCAATTAATGACAATTAAATATAAATTGACAATTAGTATCTGCCATCCTATATGATGTAGCCTTACCAGACATTTTAGGCTGCTTCTTACAGAAATCATTATTCTTCAATTACACCATTTCATTTCTGTCAGCTAGTGTATAACCTGTGTGTGTTGGTTTTCCAATTAAAAAAATGCTTGTCATTGTAACAGGGAAGAGGCGTGGCATCTGCAATAAAAATGCCAAAATTCTGGAAGCTGCTCCACAAGCCTGAGTATTATGTACAAAGCAGATGGGAGGAAACTGAGCACATAAGAAAACATAAGAGCTGTGTTTTGTGTAACTGTATTGCTACATTTTATTAAACGTAGGTTTTCTTCAATGTATGCAATACACTGGAATAAATACTAAAGCGCTGACAATGCTCTCTAGAACAGGTGCCATTCTTTGCATTTGTGCAATAATAAAAATCTTCAGAAAGAGAGAGAAGATCATTGTGAATCATAAGGATGATTTGGAAAGAACATGAAAAACACTGTCTGTTCAACAGTCAAGAAAAACTCCAACGACTTCACAGGAGGCAGTTTGCAACCTTCATCTTGTGCAATGAAGTGAGCCAGGTTACACATGTGAACAAATTCTTATTTAATGAATGTTACCACAAATTTTCCAAGTGCATTCGTAATCCAATAAAATAATTCGCATGTTTCAGTTAGATATGTGTGTATTTTTTCTCCCCTATGTAATCAGGACGAGCTGAGTTACATCAGACGGGGCCATCACGCCTCCTTATGCACAGACTGGCAGTTGTAAAATAGCAGAGCACTACGTTTCTGGCGCAGGCAGAGGATTATAACCTGTCGAGTCAAAGTCTTAATCTTTTCTCAGTCTTGACTCAGTGTTGAAATGGCAGTCAGAGCATGCACAGGCAGCAAGAGAAAGATTTGTTGTGGCTAATGTGAACGCTAAAGGAGAAAAAACTTCATCTGACTTTATCAAAAATACAGAGGACTCTGCTAAGAGGAACTAAATTTAATGACAGTCCTCATAAGAAAATTAGAAATAAGCAACCTAAACATGCTATGAGAGGGGCTTATTTTAAACCTTCTATTAATTTTTATAAGTACACTGTAAATGTTTTGACATAAAAAGAAACATATCATATCATGTTAATCTATGGACCTAGAGGATTCAGGACTCACAAATTCCATAGCTAATATAGGAAAGATGGAGATAAGCCAAGTCAAAAATATTAAACAAACATCTAGTTATTGCTGAATTGCTTAATGGTAAAATCGTTACTGCCATTAATATCCTATATCTTATAATAATAACAATATTGTACAGTCTAATATATTCATCCAGGCATGGTGAAATATAAAGGACTATCAATTCAGAATAAACTCAGAAATAATTCCTCCATTTCTCTCCTGTTTTTTTCTTTTTCTTTTTTTAAAAGAGATTCTTAAAAATGTAGCTTACACAAGCACTGTGCTGTCTTCATTTGAATGATGCAGGATCTGCTGGCAGGTATATCAGACTAGAGATGAAGTCAGGCATGTGTCTTTTCATGGAAACTTTTTTTTTTTTAACTAACAGACCATAGGCCAAAATCTTATGGATCAAAATCCAAGAGAGGAGAACTGAGAAAGCCTGGCAGGAGACACTAGCTCCAGTCACGAGAGAGTGCAATAATTCACTTAAAAACCTGTGTAAAGGCTGCTTAATAGTATTTTTCATGACAATTGCTGGCAGAAGTGTTTTAGGGTATAATGGGGGTTATTAACTGCTGAGGAGAGGTATTTGTTTTCCACTGTCTAAATAGCAACTTCATACTTAGAGGACTCATAGAAAGATGGAGAGGTTGACTCTGGAATTGCTTCAGTCACCGTAAAAAAAGTGCCTCCTCCAAGGAGACTGCTCTATCCACCCTGGTGCCTGCCCGTGCAGCCCCCACAGCCTCTGTTGAAGTCATTCTGTGAGAAGTGGGGTGTATAAATCTAAATAAAGTGCTGCAATGACATTGCTAGGCTGCTCATAGTCCTTACTCAGAATCAGCAGAGGCAATTCTGAAAAAGGCTCACCACTTCAGACACAATTTGGGCATCTTCTGCAAAAGCAGGAGGTTTATTGGATTGCTCTTTGGAAGTGCTTCCTGCACTGTCTAGAAAACATAGCTGCCTAACCATGGACTTGGGATTCAAAGGGGATTTACTAACTCTACCTATAATTACCTCATTACCTAGTGCTAGAGAGCTGTACTATGTATCATTCCAGGAATAATTTAGATGGATGAATATAAATGTACTGTTGCTAGAAAAAAATATCAGTGTGGAGTGCACCTATATATCAAAAAATAGGCATAGACAGGTAATTCAATGATAGTGTGTCTTAGCTGAGGCACCATTTCACACAGCATCAAACATTGGTTCAATCTTTTTCATATGCTCTGCCTCTAGCTTTTTCAGATTCACCTTGCATTTTCTAGAACAGCTGCTTTAGATGCAGCCTCATCATCAGAAAGCACAAAACTTAGCAGGTGTATCTTATCAAATTCAATTTCTGACTGGTTTTTCTTTGATTCATTAAGCTCCCATTCTCAGGATGATCCATGGCAGATTGCAATCTTTTCCTATTTACAACATACCAGGGACATTTTACTGTCTGTTATTTAGAGATGAATTACTAATGTACTCCCCCACAGAAGCTAGCATATATCTACATGTGATTTCTTCAAGTGCCAAGGGTTCTTTCAGAGGTCAGTCTAGTGAGTTTTTGAGAATCAATAGAGAGGGGCTTAGGAACAATAATGATTAGAAATGCCCTAAATGGTTAATGATGAATTTAACATTATCTAGGATGCCATATTTAAAATTAGAAACATACTAACATTTTTAAGTGCAAAATATTACAAACATACCGCAATACCATGCATTTTGCATTGCAAAGGACCAAAATTTATGTAGAATTAATTACTTTTTTTCCATAACTCACATTTTCTGTAGTAGCGTGTGATGGAGGAGCATTTGTAGGCTGTGGGGCAGATGAAGATTGAACTATGTACTAAAATTCATGCATAAATTACTAATGGTACCCTATGTAAGGCTAATATATTGACTAACACTCCTGTGAACATCAAACAGGTCAGTGCACTAAGAGGTTACTAACTAGCTGATGCCTGTGGTGTTTTTCTTATGTGGTTTTGAAAGGAAAAGAATATAATCCTGATTTTTTCAGATGGTGTTTTCACTACTGCAAGAGCTATATGGGTCCATTTTGCAACACTTCTCTGAATTTCAGTTTAGGAAATAGTTTTATTAAGTGCTGTTACCCAAACTCTCAGTGGTGCTTAGAAATGTGCAAGGCCAGAATGATGGAATAGCTTTAAAGTTAACTACAGTTAAAAAGAGTAACTTGTGTTTATGGAACCTGACAGCATTTCACTTTCCTCCCATTACAATTAGAAAGTTAAATATAGGACAATATCTGTAGGTAAAAGTTCCTAAGTCATCTCTGTACTACCCAATTCTTCGAAGCTTGTTAAATGGAGGTACTCTAGACAGGCATTTAACAGATTAACCAACATGTATATTTGTACAAGAAAAGGAAGTTTTGAAGCAGTCATGTCATTGTATAAAGCTTACTAAGCTGAACCTCCTAGAAAAAGTCTTAAGCCTAAGTGAGGGAGGAAATGCTAAATGGTGCCTTATACTAAAAATTACTACAGAAAATCTCATTTTCACACTTACCATGACCATGTGTTTTTAACCTGGGCAATGTTTGGGACAGGGAGTGGCTCTTGGTACAGAGAAAGTACTTAGGATAATGGGACTTTCATCTTGGTAATATTACAATGAATTATAACTATTTTGGATTTATGAACATATTACGCTTGCACATAGAATATTTCTTTCATATGTTATTTATACAGAGCTGCTAAGTGCAGCAAAATTGCATGAATGCCCCAGAGCTGGATTGTTGTTGTACACATAAAAGCTTATTCATTTAAATTGCACATATTTAGAGAGAGCTTTTGGATTCTCCTTGTTAAAAATATCTTGGTACAGAAATACCCAGAGAAATTAGGACTGGAGGGCACTTTTAGGCTTGTCTTTACAAGAAATGGGGTCATGACCTCTTCTTTCACCCTGAGGGCAAATACCAGGGTGTAGTTGAATACTTTTCTCCCTAAATATGATAGCCTTGTCCATAGTAGATGTTGGGATGTCCCAGCATTAGATCCCCAGGCCAGTGACCACTGCAGGGCTGAGCTCTAATGGGGATGCCAGTGGTAGTTCAAGTAACTGGGTACCAGTGCTCGAGCCCAATCCTGGCCCTGGAGAGCTTAGGGGGATAGGTGAAGCCTGAGAGGTTCCTCGTTTATCTCCTTGCCTTTGGGCTGGATAAACTCTCCCTGTAGAGAAATAAGTAAACAATAAAAATTTGCCTTTTTCTTTCTGAAAAACCTTGGAAGATGTGCACTCCACAGCCTCCCTAGGCAGTGTATTTTGCCATTTCTTTATCCCTACCATTGGAATTTTTTCCATCACATTTAATCAAAATCTCCTTTTCTTCAGTTTAGGCTTGTTATTCCCTGCACTCACCACATGAGATCCAGACCACATTATTTCCCTCAGCTTTATCAACACATCTGCATTTTATAGACAAAATATTTCTGGTTCCTTTAGCCTTTCCTGTAGGCTATTACAAAAAGGGCATGTCTTTTAGACGTCCAGTCATTCCAGTTGCTTCTCTTCAATTTCTGCCAAATTCGTCCAATCTGTTCTGGAGCCTCACACTCTTAACAGGGGCCTTACCCATAGAATCTCACACAGTAGAGTTACCTCACATCTCATATGCACGACATTCTTCTTTCTTGATATATCCCCCTGCAACATAGCTTTTTTCACCATACCATGTTTCTGATTCATGTTCAATCTGTGATTCAGATCTCTTGTTGGTCCCTGGTAGAATTGCTATTAAATTCACATTTTCCAATCATTTATTTGTGCAGCTGACTACTCCAGTTGAATATGGAGTGTTTGCATTTCTTTTATTGAATTGCATCCTGTGATATGCATATAAAACTGAAGAACTGGTTTGGTTGCTGCTCTACATTTTGCTGATCTCCTTTCTTCAATTCCTGCATCCTCCATGTTTTTCATTTACTAGATTTTGAGTGGCAACTTGGAGTATTCTTAAGGTTTGAAAAATGTCTTCAGGACTCTTACAAAAATCTTTCAGAAAGACACCTGAGCAGCAGAAGTTGTTCTACTTTTGCTCCTTGTTTTCTTATCTACTCAAACCATAGCTGATAGTTTTTACCAGCAAGCCTTCTTGATTGTTTATGCTTCCTCCATCAAAGTAGCTTTTAGCTTGAAAGAACATGGACTGGGATGGCATCCATTACTTAATGTTTTTAAGAATTCTACACTCTTGGCATCTCTTGTTATAGCCAGAGAGATCACAGGCTCTTTCTATGCTGAATAGCTCAGTATGGTTCCTGCTTTCCCAAAGGAGGCAACTAAGGACTTAGGAAGTTTAGCATTTCTATCTTGTACAACAATTAGGAACAGCCATGTTTTAGCTGCACATCCATGCCAGTTTTTAGACAATCTTGGGCTCACTCTGTGTACATTCTTCTGCAGAATGCTTTGAGATGCAAGGATGAGGGGACTTAAAAGAAAACAGGACCATTGGCACCAGAATTTCGAAGTAATTGCTTTCTGTCTAGATTTCTTTTTCTTTCATTTTTTTTCCCCCATATCCAAGCACCTGAATACCATCACTCATCACTAACTGCCAAAAAAAATGGGTGAAACCCATTATGCCCCTTCTTTACAGCCTGGGCCAAGCTATGAAGAATAACTTATTATCATTCTTCATTATTTCTTGAGTGCAAGTGAAATGGAATGTGTAGCAGAGTTGACAGATACTGGTCTGGGAGATGACTGATCCAGACAATTATTAATCTAGATATTGGGTGTCTTGCTCCCTAATGCATAATTTCTTTTAATATTTTTGTTTATCTCTTTTTATGGAGTAATACAAACACTGTAACTAATTTTCTCCCTTTGCATTTTACCAAAGGGTTAATACTTCTATGTAAGCAGAGTGGGATTCAAGGGCAAAACAACAATCAATATTACTAGAGGCTGTGGGATGTTAATTGTCCAGCCCTGCTTCCTGGTTTGTTTTGCTGTTGGCTTTTTTTTTCAAATCTTTGCCCTTATTGATTCCCTACCTCCCCACTAATCCCTTCCAGAAAAAAGGATGGCTGTCTACATTTTTCTAAATAAAAGTGACAGCTTGGATGGTAGTACTCAGGTGAACAATCATAGGTTATTTGTACCAGGAATTGCTGATGTTATTGAGGTCAAGTGCAAGTAAACAGAGGTTACTTTAGTTGCTACCTGTTCTTAACACAAAGTGCCGTGACAGCACAGTCTGTGCATTCTAACATGACTGAGCAGCATGCACCAGAGATGCTAGAAGATGTTCCTTATACTTGAGACCTCTCTGAACTTCTGACCGCTTTCTAAGACACAACAGTGGGCACCCAGACTGCCTGCCTTTGCAAAGTGGAGCGCTTCAGAGAGACCTCCTGCTCTAAGGGACCCAGCATCCTTTCACACCACTGCCACTGCAAGAGCAGCTGGGAGAGCCAGAGCCAAACAGTGCCTGGGTCCCACGCAAACCGGCCAAGAGGTGCACCCATAAGGAGCCCAAAGGGCCGTTTCTCCCCAGGGACACTGGATGGGCAGCCATAGACAGAACTGGGGGAAGGAAAGGAGGCTCCTATGGACAGCTGGTATGTGGGGGTCCTAATTAGCCTTCTGATCTGGGACCAGCTACGTGTGGTCCTACACTATGTACACGAAAGTTTGGAGGAATTCCACCATAGAGAAAAGCCACCACTGGCAGACTTCATAGCTCTCTAGCCACTACCGGTGTAAGGAAGAAATGAGGCTACAGTCATATACCATGCTCAGATCTCTGCCCTGAGACGGGAAGAAGTTGTCCTTGTGCACACTTTGCAGGAAATAATGAGTGCATGTGTACAAACTTATTTTTCCCTCTATTTTTTTTCTCTCTCTTTTGTAGCATTCGCCTTGCACCTGAATATATCTTAACCTGTATAACTCACGACTACCGAACGACCTCCTCTCCAAAGTTTCATTATCAGAGAGTCTCAAGCCATAAACAGATAATATCATAAGCAAGAGGGACCAAACACTACAACATAACAAATACTTGCTTTGTGTCATTACTTTATCTGACTAGTACTAGAGTTACTGTTTTGGCCTCAGGTAATACAGCAGTGGGTTGAACAATGAGCCAGTAGGCTCTCTTTACAAGAAAGGACAAAGGAAAAAGCTGTCCTCAATAATAAACATTTGTATGAGCCAGATTCTGACGAGTTTTCTAACAAAGGCAAAACAAACTAAATAAGCAGGGGTTTGTAGCATCAAAAGGATGACTGCAAGAATAAAAAGTTGGCAGTGCTAAGAATGATAGATCGACACAAATGCAGTGTCTTTGGAGTATGGAACATCAATATCACAAACAGATGAAAAGTGATTAAAAATGAAAACAAAATCATAATACATCTGGAGTGACAAGGAGGTTACCAGTCTGAGGGAGGGGCATTAATTAGGACATGCAAAGTGGAAAATCACTTAGAGACAAAAAACCCATTAACAGCTCATAGCCCCAAGCTAAATTCAAATAGAAGACACAAAAATGGCACTTACACACCGTCTGACACGCATGGGATACTGCTGTGATGAAAGCAGAGCTTAGTTCTGCAGTGGTTTATGAACTGTGGCAGTATTTCCCTGAACTGCTTTGGGTTATTGATGAGAAGGATGGCAATACTCATCCAGACAAGGTAATGCGCAGTACCCACACCATAGGGGTGAAACCTTCTCCCAGCTGAGTGGAATGTCAAGCCTCCTCATTGATGAAACACTTTTCTCACAAAAAAATAACAGGAAATAACTCAGGAGGGTGTCTTTGGACTCCTCAGATGCCACCATTAGGCACAAAGACTATCTGGTTGATGGAAGTTTCCAATAATTGTGCAAAAGAGAAGCCCTGCAACAGCAAATTTCACTAGTGTGCCTGGAGCGCAGTCTCATAGCTCATCAACAAGGTGCCATGCAGAGCTCTTAAAACGCAGGGTTAGCCAGTAGGTGAAGGCTGTCTAGCAATGCAAAAATAAGGGAGTCTATCGTTACACACCTAAGAGATTCCCCGGCACCTCCTAACTCAAATATTTTGTTAACAAGCCAAGGAATACAAGCATGAAATGGCTTCTATGATTCTGAGAACATGTAAAGGCAAACGTGCATTTCAGTAAGGAAATAAAATCACCAACTGGTGTGTACTTTGCAGTTTTAAACAATTCTGGGTTGTCAAAAATCTCCACCTATGAGTCTTTCACTCAACTCCTAATTTCTTACTGAATACATCATTATTTGAAGCAGAAACCATCAAAACTGCACACATGTGAATCCCTTAAAGATAAAATGCCTCAGAAACATAACAGATACTAAAAAGAGTGAAATTTCATAACACATACTTGTATATTTCAGAGTCCAGCAACTTATTTCCAAAGTTGTTCAGAAAAGAGCATGGAAACACCTAAGAGAAGTTGCTATGAAAGAATGGAAAGCCATGGAGAAGACGAAAGCTGAAGCGGTCCTTCCTTTGAGCAGCTTCTCGGGAAGGAAAATCCATTGGAGAGCAGAATTAAAAAAGAGGGTATTGGCTTTGGCCAGTGTAGTATTTGACAGCATAGGAAAATGGGGATTCAGACTATCACTGGAGATCACAAACCTAAACTTCGTTTCCTAAATAGCAAGCTTGCCTAGAGAAGAACCTCTTAGCCAAGGAAATGAGTCAATGCTGACATTTGTGGCCAGCACTGATGTGAAGCATCAATTGTTTAGGAAGAGAATACACATGCTATCAAACAGGGTTACTAAAGGTGAACAGACAATTAACGCTCAGAGCCTTGAAACCTAAAGGGTCACTGCCTAGGCCTCCTGAAAAATTAGTCTAGATGCTCTTTATTATTTTCTTTGACTGGAAAACAGATTAGGACCATGCAATATATGCATGAGAAGTGGACACATCTTCATGTTGCTTACATTCACTAGAGATTCTCACATCTACTCTTCAGGAAAGAAACATAGGGAAATGCAGGTTATGCAAGTGTTCCTCTGCCTCTGGTGTTTCCTATTTCATATTGTCTGTTCTTACTTATTCTGTCACCCGACACAATGCTCTTCTGAGAGAAGTCTAGACATAGTCACACTGAAAGAGCACAACACTTCAGTGGTATAGTATTTTATCTCCCCTTTGGCTTTATTGATCAGCCATTAGCTTCAGATGAAAAGCAGCACTGTGGTTTTGATTCAGCTCCTGGAAGACCCTCAACTATGAAGCCTAATCTCTTATGCTCTGAATTAATTCCTTAAGGTAGGTCTAAAACTAAAGGTGAGGTTTTGGGAAGGATTGTTCCTCTCTCTGCCAGATTAAGTCTTGTCTTTGTTATGGGTGTAACCATTAATAGTTCCATTGTGGTATGGAGAAATATTTGTGAGGAAACCTCTCTCTCCAAGAAATGCTCTCATATGCCTTCAGCCACTCAGAAGTAAAGTAGAGATTGTGCCCACACTGGACTGCACTGCTCATTCCCAGGATGTTAGCAGATCTAAACATTTTTGCTCAACTTTGACTTTTAAACAACTAGTTCTTTCTTTCAAATGAAGCAAAATCATTGCAGGAAAGATTCTTGGCAGCACTTTTTGCTCTGGCTTCCTGAGGAATGTGCTCGCTTTAAAAACTGAATGAAAAACCAATGGCACATAAAACTGCCTTATGACAATGCTGGCAGATCTACCAGTTTCTTATCCACCCACATTTACCAAGCACTATGCATGTTAGAATTGTAACTTTAAAATGATAACCTCTGAGGATACGCTTTTTAATCACCAGTATTTCATTTTCTACTTTCAAGAGTGTTGCAGAAGTGCTATTTGAATAGTGGGTACCAGATTTTAAATGTCTACAGTGATTAAAATATCCTATTAATGATAGTATTGAAAAAGTCCTTCAGCTGAGACCTTCTGGAGTCTCACATTCAGAGTCAATGAGAATATTTTAGCCATCTGTATACCTGATATTTGCTACTGCAGAGATCAAAAATCTTAGTATTTTCCAGTCAGCTTAGGTCCAGTGTGGAACACCTCAGTGTTCTTTTGGCTCCAGAAAACATCCTTTTATGGTGATGGTTTGGGTATTCTTGCTTTATATCCCATGGAACAAGTATGATGCTTAGTACGGCTTTGAAAAGCCTCTTGAGCAATATTGACCTTCTTTTGCATTAATCCTTTTTTTTTCTCAGCAACTGAAAACAAAACCAGTCTATAAAGATGAAAATATTCCTGCTCTAAACAGGATAAGTTTGAAGTTTTGGGGCTGAGAACGTCAGCACCAGATTTCCAACATGACATGCAGAGCTGAAGACCTAAATTATAGGCCACTACAAACACAAAAGTTTAAAAAACAGCCACTCCCCTCTTCCAAAAACTCTCTTGTATGTTTTTGGTTTCTCTAAGAACTAATTGTTGATGATGGTATTTTCCTACTGTATTTACACAAGCCTAGAGTTATAAAAACCAGGCAGGCAGCACTACCCAGGTGCAGTTGGAAGTCAAGAGTCACTTGGGTAATGGCTGCCTGTTGGATAGGGCAGGCTTCTTGCATAAATTCAGATTTGCGGCATGTGACTTTATCTCAAGCTCTGCCTGCAGACCAAGCTACAAGTGTGATCTACACTGATTCCTAGTTGCAGTTGCTCAGTATATCTGAAAATCATGTGGTCCCTACATACAGATAAGGGGCTTAAATCCGTATGCTTTGCTTTGAAGAACTGGTGCTTTTTCAGATGAAAATCTAAAAGCTATCACAGCTTTTCAAGACCAATTATAAGATTTTATCATATTAGATTATGATCCCTTTAGCAGCACAAGCTGAGTTTTACCTAAATAGCTTGATGAGGCTCAAATACCTCATGCTAGCCCCTTGTTCAGTGGTGTGTCAAGTGCAGAAAGCAGAAGAGGCTGAGATGCCACTGCTACCACATGGCCATGCCAAATATCAGCAACAATCTGACTGAAGGAGTCATGCCCAGGTAATTATGGCTGGTGATCCATGCCTCCTTTCCCTCTGCCCCTTGCTGACCTAAGACATCCACCCCCAGGTGAGTGTATACAGAGGATGGTTCCCACAGCCATATCCAAGCTTTGGGACACCAGGCACTTTCAGTCCCAGGTCTGCACATGCAGGAGGTTGACTTCTGCGCCTTGTCCCAGGCAAACCTCTTCACTAAAAGGAATGGCCTGGGGTTCCTAACCAGTGCCAGTGTTAACATTGGTTGCTTACTTGCAGTCACAGGCATGTTTCGGAGTGTACAGTGGGCCATCAGCAATTTCACTCAGTGCCTCCTCAGAGACACGAAGCTGAAAGCACAGGCTAACCAGTGCATTTTAGAAAGAGCCATCACCTGTGCCATCACCACATGGCAGTCCTCTTTAATATCTTGAATATCTTTATTGATGATCTGGATGAGGGGATTGAGTGTACCATTAGCAGATTTGCAGATGACACTAGGCTGGTTGGGTGGGAGTGTTGATCTGCTGGAAGGCAGGAGGGCTCTTCAGAGGGAGCTGGACAAGCTGGAGAGATGGTCTGATTACAACGGGATGAGGTTCAACAAGGCCAAGTGCCGGGCCCTGCACTTTGGCCACAACAACCCCCTGCAGCGCTACAGGCTGGGCACAGAGTGGCTGGAGAGCAGCCAG
>VZRE01006967.1:302518-322975 GCA_013396775.1 Cephalopterus ornatus | reverse complement strand
CGGAAGGAACTTTAGCAAACTTGTACCTGTACTTAGTAAGATAAATCAATGTCATTTTTATGAGATATCAATATCAATTCGGGGGAAAAAAGCACTACTTAATTTTAAGCAAAACCTTTATTTTAGTTCAAAGGCTTGTTTGTATTAAAAACAGTTACTTCAAAATCAAATTCACATAAAATTCAGCATGTAAATAAACTGAAGTTGTCATTGGTCAAGATCCATTTCTGAAAGACAAGGACTCCAAATGACATTTTAACAACCTTGCGTGGCAACAGATAAAACTGGGACAGCAGGAACATCTCAGTTTACAGACTGAGGAGTTAAAATGCCCTCATCCTCTTCAGTGCATTTTAAAACACCAGCTGCAAATGAGTGCTGATTGGAATCACATGTCTAACAGTAATCAGAGGTGGGAGGGGAAAAGGAGCAGCTCTTCTCAGGTGGAATAGACAAACATTTATTTGTCCCAATCTTGTATCCTGCAAGCTGATATATGTTAGTGGTTATACTGAGATTGCATTACTACGGCCACATTGATTTCCATGGAATTGTTTCTTATTTGTATTCCTGTAATCAGGCCAGGAAGAATCAAATATTCCATTTAAACCATGTTTTCATTCTGCTGTAGATTTTCATGCTTTTCAAGATCTGAGTTCTGGACTAACTGTAAACGAGAAAAATAAAACTGTAAGGAAGGAGAAAAGAAAGATAAAAGATCTGCTTTATTTATATCACCTCATTTGGATTGAAATCAGTTGTGGCTAAGGCAGGATTTTGCAACATGGGAGAAGCTTTTTCAGGCCAGTACTTGCAGAAGTTTTGTGCATACCCAGCATTAGGTTCAAAACAGCTTTTCAGTTGCATTCAAGAGTCTGTTAAATTTACCACTTTTTATTAGTGTTTATTTATTAAAAGTTTACAAGATCAGTTGTTCCTGCACCCTGACTATGCATTATTTACCTTATCTAAAAGAAAACCTGGACATACGAAATGCTAGGGAAGTCTTCCTCCTATAATATCATTTAAACCTGCAGTCCCAATGCCGATATCAATCTAATCCATCGTTTTTCCTTGAAGCCTGCCTGCACATGATTCCCTACCCTGTGTAGCTGGGAGGAGAGGTCTGAAGTTTACTGCCTTGGCAGTGACCTTGATGGAGAGGAGAGGTAGGTCACAGAGCATGCAGGGGCTCCTGGATGCCACCTCATCAGTAATTACAGAGATGTCCTTTTCAGTACAAAATGATGTAGGAGGTGTAAATTGTGACACCTCTCCCCATTTTAAAGCTGCAGTGCCGCTCCTGGGTGCACGCTGTCTGTGCTGGGCAGTTGTGTGGAAAAAACTGCAGGAAAAGACAAGCTCTGCTGCCCCTTGGTGGCCATCACTCCAGTCCTATAGGGGTTTTTTTATACATTCAAGAGGGCTCTTCTGGTGCTGTTACACACTGTGTTAGGTGATGTTTGAGGAGAAGGTATTGACTAAGTTGTGTGGCAAAAATTGGGGAAGTACTGTCAGCAAAGAGGGTCTGGGTATCCCAGAGGAGAAGGTACCTGACCTTCAGATTTGACGGCAATTCAACAAAGCAAATGCAGCCCTACATCCAGGGGCCATCAACGTGGACATCGCAAACTGAAGGAGAGTCCTTCTTTGGGAGAGCCATACAGAAAGATTGGAGGCAACATTATTAGAGACCACCACATGGTTCTGAGGGACAGATGTGTTTCTTGGAGACACCAGCAGATGCATGTCTGGTTCAAACAGGGAAGACTGAGCATGCTGTGCTAGTGAAGCTTCATCTAGAATATCACAGACAAGGAACCAAACCCCTGTTTTATGAGACAAACTTACAGATTAACAGGAGCTGCCTCAAAGGTACCTGGGAAACCTGCTGAGAAAGGAGACCTTGGCTGGAATCCTGAGCCCAGGAGCTCCTGGATGGATTAGTCTTCAAAAGCTCATCTGGAGCCCTTGACTTTGCAGGACCTCCTCTGGAGCACCTCCTCCAAGCTCCTGGTGAACAGCCTCTGCAAGGAGTGGAAGGCAGCGATGGCTAAGGTCAGCAGGAAGGAGATCTGCGAGCTGAAAGAGTGAGTGTGGACAGCACCCGCCTGCTGAGCAGGAGCCCTGACCGCTGGCTGAGAGCACCTGGGAAGAGGCACAGCACAGCCAGTGGCTCCCCCTGCCTCAGGCAAGTCTGGGAGACAGCTGTGGGCAACAGCCGTTTGCTGAACATGGTGCTGCTGTTCCCTCAGGGTCATCAGCAAGCTGCCCGTGGCCAACCTCCTCCTCCCTAAGCAGCTGCTGTCCCTCCTCCAGCACTTTGGGCACATCACAGCCACCAGCAGGATGAGCTGCAGTGACCTGGACACCTGCGTGGGGCTCAGCAGGCCGAGCCCCTCCAGTGAGGACCTGCTCCTGCGGGATGCCACGTTCCAGGAGACAGGGAAGGTTTGCTGGCTACTGCCTTCCTGGCCCATCCAAGCTGGGCTGTTCAGAGGTCTCTCGATGCCTCTTCCCTTGAGCAAACGCTGGTGGGGGTGGCTGCTGGGAAGACAGCTGTGTTTGACATTGCTCCTGCTGCAGATGTTAGCTTTAAGCACTATTGCTGGTGATTTTACTTCTTTCTCAAGTGTGCAAGAAAATAAGGAAACCAATAAAGCAAGGAAATACATTTTTTTTCCCCCAACAATTTTTTTAGCAAGGAAAGCCAAGGAAATCTATTTTCTGAAGAAGTGGAGGCATGAAAAGCAGCTTGCAAAACACTAGAAAAAGCACACGGTAAGACAGGTATGTATTTCCCATTCAAAGAGCTGCTCAGCTTTTTGGTTTGAAGTATTCCAAGTAAATCATCATCTGTTTCCGCATCAATGGGAGGGAAACTGTGGGTCTTCAGGAGTTCCCAACACAAACTAGCAAGTGTCTGTGACTTGGAAATCTGCTTCAGAGTTAATCTGTTTCAGCAGAGACTGCTGCTGAAAAGATCCTTTTCCTTATAGAGGAAAAGAAAACATAAATCCAGTCTAGCACCTACATGGTAAAATTATGTACTCTCTCCAAATGCAGTGGCTGCTTGGTTGGCTCCCTGGTTGGGTGGGTAAATCTTATGTCAGACAAAAAGAGAGACATCACTGTGACAGAGATTATTTTTTTCCTCTAGAAACTGTGCTAAAACCTGAGAGGCTGAAAGGAATTAGTGTGTATTTACACTAAAACTGAATAGAGCAAGCTGTGCCTCAGAAAATGAAGAAACATCCCCACAGATCCACTTGCCAGTGGCTGGCAACTTAAGAGAAGTGGCCAGCAATCTGGGGTTATTCCCAAATAACTCCTTCACGTTATATCCTACAGTGTAGGATGTATCCATGTAGAATATCCTACAGTGTCACAGATCTTGGCAAGTACTGGGATTTTGTATAGCCATATGAAATCATATCTAATTACTTTTTTTTTTAAACAGAAGCTTGGAAATTCCTTCTCCTCTCTTCCCGCCCCATAACTCGATGTGCTTCATTGTAGCTACTATACTTCCATATGCACCCAATTCACCTAAGTATCTTGCTCATTTTAAGTTCTCCTGTCAGCCTACTGCAAGGATTAAGTATTTTCTATAATTAATAAAGCTGCATTAAATTGAAGAAAGTAACATTCAAGACAGAACCTTTTTCTTGCTACTATACTTGAAATTTTAAATGACGAAACAAAACGTGATACTTTTAAGATTGTTTATTTTAAATGGTATTCTGAAATTCGTGATTATATACAAATTTTCAAACTATGAAGCTTAAGATTGCATGGTGACTGTCTTCACAAAATAAGGCTGCTCGGTCAGTATTATCAGAGCTGATTCCATTGAAGTGGGATCACTCAGAGTACAGGATGGCTTCAGGAAGGTTGTAATCCATGAAGGCACCAACACCAAAGGAGGTGGGCCTTCCTACATAAAAAGCTAATCAAAGGTCCCCTTAGTTGCCATGGGACATTGGTTGAATTTGGGAGCATCAGCAGCAGGGAAAGGTCTGAGTGAAACCAACAGTCACTGCGGAGAGGCCTTTACACTGAACTCACAATCAGGAGACAGGGACACACTGCAGGGGCTTTTCCATGCCTGTCATACTCCCTGCACTTTATTCCTCACTCAACTGGGCCAGTTATTGAAAAAAACCACACACAAAAGGAGCAGCTTATGCTGCTATGATAATTTAGAGACAGATTTTTGTCTTTAGGGATAATTAATAGGCATGAACAGGATGTATGTTAATGCTGAAACTTCAGTTTAGATACTAGACAAGGGGATGGGATGAAATGTATCACCCTGCAGCCAATAGACAGGAACTTTTCATTTCTCTGAACTCACATGGAAGACAGATGAACTACTGCCTCCTCTCATGTTCCCTCCTCTCATGTTCTAAAGGCAGAGATATGCTTCATGAGTTTGTTTAAACATAGACAAAAATACATTTTAGTAATGCTTTCCATTAAAACCTTACTGATAGCACAGTACTGAGATCAGTGCAACAAAACTAAAATGCCAGGAAGGAGTATTTACAACCATATTATATTGTACCAAAGTTGCAAGACGAGAAATTTCTAAAGTGCAAAGTTGTCTATATTCTACACAGATACAGGGATCCATTTTCCTGCTTGGAGTACAAACCACTACCGTCGTTACAGACACACCACATTATCCACGCTGAACATCGAAGTCACCAAACGCCAGCCTTTGGCTGACAGGCAAAACTCCTCTACCAAATCCAGTGGGAGGCAGACATCAGCACCCAAGGGCCAGGCTTAGTCCCTCAGTCGTAGGCATGTCACATGCTGGATGGAGATTAACTGCTGTACCCAGGAACACGAAACATGGAAGGAGTGTATTTAAATACATGGAGGAAGGTATTTAAATAGGCATCTTACAAAGAGCTTAATGGTTTGTTTTATACTAGATTAAAGACAATCACTTTTTATTTTTAAAGCACGAAACAGAGGGCTCAGCACTCCGTATTCTATTCAGCTGCAGTTTTGTCCTACTTCAGACTGGGCACAAATTTTTAAAGACTATTTACACCAATGAGATTTGCAGGTTTAGCCATGGGAGCCTCTAAAACCAGAGAGAGGCCACAGAAACAGGCTCTTACAGCATTAGAGTATTAAAAAGTCACCATTCAAAATACCTCATTCTTAAAAATTACTAAAGGGAACTATAATAGAAGGAGCATGGTTGCTGGGTTTCCAGATTACCCGAAACTCCCAGTCCATTCATCCATATTCTTAAGACAGTTAATCTACATCCTATTTACAATAATTCTTCCTACTACCCAAAAAAACCAAAACAGAAAACTGCTCATTGGCTCACAGCTCTCTATACATTGCAAACTAAACAGTCACCAGTTTCTTATTTTTGGGGCAAAACCATCCAGTGTTTGCCACAGGATTTTAGCTACAAGTAAACAAAGTTTGTCTTGAAAAGCAACACATGTTAAGTGAATTAGTTTGTTTCCGTTAGTCTATTTTTAAACTACTACATCATATTTACTGAAACAGCTATGGCATAAGAGGTTACACAGCTAGGCTTAAGTAATGTCACCATCTGACACAATTCACTTGGTTATGCCCCAAACTATTTACAGGGAACTTGATTCAGACAAACCACTTGGTTTGAGAAAGCGTCCAAAGGATTCCAATCCATAAAACAATCTTTCCTGCCAAGTTGTTTGGGAATGATTTAGTCATGATCTGTTAATTTTAAGATAATCACATAGGCCCTTGCAGAACAGAAACTTCTTCCAAAGAAATTCAGCTCATTTGACACTTATTTTTATGTGCAGAGCTGGCAGAAAGAAGAATCCATCACAGGAAGCAATGAATTCTGCATTTGATTCACCCAGGACTGCCAGCATTAAAAGCCTCTGCCTTTTTCCAGCAACAAATTCTGTAGTTTGGTCCCGTGTTGCAGGAAGAGTCCTGAGTTTCCCATTAACCTCCTAAAAAGCTTTTGTTCCAGAGGCCTTCAAGGAGCTGCACACCTGCCCTCTCAGCTAAGTGACTCTGAGCCCCATCAAAGACTTCAAGCAGAAGCACTGAATTACATCACAGTGGAAGACAAATCCAAGAGAACAAAGGGAGGAATGTGCTTACAGTGTACATGATGATAAGTGCACATGCCATCATGTTTGCTGAAACAGTGAACGTTGGCAGGCTGTTCAGTTTCTTTCTCAGGTAAAGTGAAGTGCAGCAACAGCCCCCAGGGATTGCAAGGCTCTCACTTCAACACATGCATCATATTCCTTCGCACTCACAGCAAATCAGAGAGCTATGTTTTTGCTGTCACGGGTGTTTTGCAGTGCTCAGCACTAAAGAATGCTATCACATTTTCCACAGGAGGCAAAAATGGAAGCAGCAAGTTCTACAAAATACTTTCTTTCTCAGTCTTGACTGGGCTTGGCTTTTGGCAAGTTTTCTTCCTAAGGAGCTGATTTCAGTGCAGTACTGCAAAAGCTGAGTAGTAGCACTATTGACACAGGGCATAAAGGGAATATAGAGCTTGGTTTCCCACTTGTGCCATCAACACCTCAGCTTGTCTTTCCTCCCTGTTCTCCTGACAGCTTCTTACAGGCACTACCCAGATGGAAGCACAACAACTCAGTTACAATTCCATTACCTTACGCGTGACAACTCCCTGAATTCCAGTGCCAGGAGATTTTCAGTCTGCAGCTTTCAAACTTACCAAATCTTTCAAGGTTCAAAAACTTTGAATGAATGACACAGTGATGCACTACTTCTAAACACTTTCATATTACTTGCTGCATCACTTTTAGATACACTTTGATATTAAAGGATTTTAATTAAAGGACAGACAAGCTAAAGTACCTGACTACAAATTCTGATACCAGAACCCTATTCTACAGAAGAAAGAAGAGAGGCTAATAATTTCAGAATATCAATTGTGCTCCAGTTATGCAGAACTTAAGGTTTTCCAAGTTCTGTGAAAGTCCTCTGAAATACCACAGGGGTGTTACAAATCAAACCCAGATTTTCTTTGCTCACTACAATTATGGGAATTGGAACATGACAGGGTGCTAAGCCTGAATGACAAAACTTGAATAAATACAACTGTTCATGCAAACCTATGTTTGCAGAATTTGACATTATATAGCATATAATGTAATGGAAAAATCCTCTAGCATTACAATCATGATACTTTCTTTGCTATTTGTGGGTAGAACTAAACCCACAAAAAGAAACTCTCTAGAGGCACAATAGGAACATTTAAGCCCACTCATTCTATGATATCCCACTAAAACCAAGTCAGATATAAATAACCTCCTAGAAATCCACCACATTCTCAAGCAAGATAGACAAATATTAATGAAGGTAAATTAAATTAGTCTTCTAAGTTAAAAAAGGAGAATCAGAAAAAGGGAGATCAGAACTAAAGCCCCAGAGTCCTACTAATACAGTTTCAAAGTAAGTTCGAAGCACTTATGGCCCTTAAGAAATCTGACATCCACTGTCTTTTTGAGGCTTTATATCTGGTTCTTTCAGAGGTTTTACTTCTTCGTCTGGTTTCGGTTTAGCCTGCAAACAAGAAGAAAAAAAAACCAAACAACTAAATACCACAAGTACAAGCCACTGTATCTGCACAGCATTTATGCATGACTAACTTTACATGTTATAACAGTCCCTTCTCTTTTCAAGGCTGAAGACTTTGAGTAAGCCTCACGCAGGGGGGAAAAGCCAAATATTCTCTGTTCCAGCATCCTTAAACAAGTCCTTTTCTAAAAAAGAATCTTTCTATAGCTCTCACTCCTGTCACTCCATTTCAGCACATTACACACATTAAAGGGTTTCCTCCTATTCAGGGCTTAGTAAAAAAATGTCTCTGAATTCCCAGGTGCTGACAGTGTGGCAGAGGTTAACTGACTTGCCCCTGGCACAGCAGAAATGTGCAGACTTGTGTCTCTACATCCTGCCCTGAGCTGGTGAACATTACAGAAGAGCAACACAGTAACTCTGTAGGACACACATAATAAAGCTAACAGGAAAGAACAGTACACGAGGTTATCTTACAGTGTCATCCTTCGGCCTCTTGGTGAGATCAAATGCTGCAAGTGTTTCAGGAGTCCAGTGTGCATTCAAGGCAGGAAACTCAAAAGGAACAGGCTCTACTAAGCCATAGTTTGCTTTCAGTTCTAGCTGGGGAGCCTCTGCTGGCACCTTCTGAAAATAGCTGTAAAAGAATACAGAAACGTACTTAAAATACAATGCACCATCTCTACAAGTCTTGTTTGCATCTCTAAAGAAAAACAATCTGGGTTTTTACAGTGGCAGTCACTGCTGCTCTCTTCCATTTCATTAAGGCACCACCTAACACGCATTCTGTCAGCAAGATTCACAAGAACAGACGCAATTCCTTCTTGGTATTACTGTTCATCCCTAACAGCGAGGCAGGTTTTCTCCCACTTGATAACCACTATTCCCAGTGCTTCAATGAGAAGAGCATCTTTTGTCCAAAAAAACCCTTCAAAATACAAATGGGGATTTAAAATACTTCCCAAGAAAGACAAAGAGGACGGTTCTTTTCCTGAATTAGTCTTAATGTGCCACAGTAGTCTTAATGTGCCGCAGTACATGATGGCAACAACACTGCAACACCCACAAAGACTTGGCTACAAGGCAAGACCTGAGTCAGGGTGTAACTCTGCTCTTGGCAGATCAATAAGCTGAAAACTCACAAATACTGACACACACCGCCTTACTGCTGTGCTGCAGCAGAGCTCTGTGGCAGGCACATCTCCCAAAACAGTCACTGGTTTCTGTTTCAAAGGTTGGTTCTAGAGGGACATGGATTTGTTGAAATCTCTTGTATGCTGCTGCTGTAAGCTGTGGCAATGGTTATTTGAACCAAAGCAACAGAGTTGAGCATTTCTTTTCCTATTTGCAGCTCTGCTTGATGTACTTGACAATCATTTTTGTTTAGTCAATTCCCCCATCAGGTCTTTAAATATCATTAAAAAGGGAAATAACAAACCTATTATGGAATGCTAAATCATAAAAGGAGGGAAGGGGAGAAATAAATGAACAAAGGAATTCTAAAGCCAAACTAACCTTGGTATTTTAAACCACTTCCAAACCCTTTTTGGAAGGGGCATTAACTAACAGAAAGCCCTATTCAAAATATTAATTATACTTAGATGGTAAAGCTCCTACCACCCTAAGAATGTTTTTCACTGAAGGCATGACCATGTTTTGATTTCCTGCTTGCAAAGGAGAATCACCCCCTCTGCCCTCTTTTGCCTACTAGATCCCAGCAGCCAGGAAGAGACCAACACAGCAACCTCTGCAAACCTTTCTCTTTTGCTTGGGGAAAAGTAACAAAGGGGCTGAGGAATGAAGGAAGAAAACTGCCTGACCTCTCCAGCTGTCAGTCCAACCTACCCTGGTGAACTGCCACAGAACACAGAGTGTGATGGCACAGACCCACAGCAAATCTGCTAAGAGAAAACTATAGAATGGCAAATTTACCTTTAAGTTACATGCCATGCCCTAAAGGAATGTCACAACTGGAGAGTAAAATTTACCATCCCATCTTGAAATAATGGCAAATGAGGTAATAACACTTTATACAGATTATTGTACCAACCACGAGTTACTTACATAAATCCATTCTCTCTCTGGCACTTTTCTAGCGTGGTCTTAATCAAACTTCCTAATTTCCTAAAGAAGAGATGTCCAGAAGGTTTGGCAGTAGTCCCAGGCCCTTTGGTTTCTCCATATTCTTTGCACAATGCTTCAGCCTTGGAAAAAACTTTGCAAGAAAGAAATTAAATAAAAATCATTTACACGACCCTCTTAAATCACAGTTCTGCTCTACAGTGCTTCAGTTTTAGAAGATACAAGAATCCATTCAGGCTTCTTTCTTCTTAGAAACAAAAACAAACTAGTTCAAAGGCAGCACTTCCCGCCAAGATTTACTGCATCCAACAAGTGACTAGGAACAGGGGGAAAAAAAGAAAAAAAAAAAGATATCTTTTTGGGTGGGAAGATGCAGGAAAGCAGGGTAAAATGCAACAATAAGCCCAAGAATTGTGTCACATGGTAGGGAAAAAGAAAGGGTACGAAGATGTCCATCCACAGTTGATGCCCCAAACCAAACAATATGGAGTGGAAAAAGAAGCACTCTTCTCTGACCAGCAGACACAATGAAAACCACAGTATTTGTTTTACTGCAAGTAATCCACCTTAGTTTGTTCTTAATAGATTTTTAATTTATTTTTAAAATTAATCTTTAAGTTTCCAATCTGAAGATTTGAGCACTTTTTATACATTGGGGTAAAGTAATGCAGTTCAGGCTGTTGGGGTAGCAATAGTTTTGAAGGCAGAAGAATGGGCAGAAGACCTTGAACTACTGCAAACTTGCCTTAATCTACCTTTCAAATGAATAGAAAGGAAATAAGTTACTGAAACCTGTTTAAAAACAAACAGGGTCTCAATTTACTATTTAATATATGATAGAGTAACCCCCAAAGCAGAAATGGCTGCAGTAACCTAACATACAGACCAGAAAACATGATGACCAGACCACTGTTTTTTACAGTGTATATTGCAGGCACTCCAAAGCAAGTCTTCAACAGGCTGAGAAGGGAAGATGGAATTTTCTGCAGCACTGTTATGAAAGACAGTCTTTGGTAAAAAAAAAAAAAAAAAAAAGCCCTGTCTCTCTTCAACGGTGTGCTGGATTTTCAGATCAGGTGGCAGATAAAATCTTAAGTTTATGGGAGACCAAATAAACACAATACAGCAAAATAGAAAAGGCACATCATCATCACACCCTGTAATCCAGTCTCAACCACACTTACATTTTTCTGATTCCTGCAGAGATCTGATTGCTTCCCCACATTTATCACTCGCCAGTAAAGTTTGGCCATGGTAACAGTATGCCTGATGGGAGAGGACAAAATCATTACCGACATCACTGGGCACTTCCTGCACCAATTCCCTTCTGCTGTCCCTTACATCAGAGATGCATCTCTTTGAAGGTGCCATTCCTTGCAGACAGTCAACAACCTGAGAGCACGAGTCAAAGCAGCATTTCATGGAACAGTGCACCATGCACACCATGAGGTGGGTATGAACCAGGCTGTCTCAAGTCTAGCCAAGAGTAACTTACAGCTCCACGAAGCTGTTTGACCAAAAGCACCAGCAGACAGTTCCAGTTCAAGCCCCCTCAGCTCTCACAGTGAGACTGTGTCAATGTGCAGCACTAAGTCTCACCACAGAAAGAGGATGAGCCCCAGTCAAGTTTAGAAAGCAAAGACTAAAAACTTAAACTGCCAGAACACTCAAAACCAGAATCTGTGACAAACATCACTGAACCTAGAAGAGATGAGGTGTTCTGCCGTCTGAGATGTTTTGTCACAGTCTAAATAACTTTTCCATCCCAAAAAGTTCCATTCCTTCACACCTAAGCTTGAAGATAGTACTGTATTCCAGTGAGAACTGAATTGCCTCTTACCTGTTATCAGGAGTTGAGTTTAAATACTAAATGCCACAGGTAAAGAAACAATCCCACCAACTAATGCCTACCTTGCACCCCGTCCTTTAATGTCTGTTCTCACAGTACAGTTGTACCTAAATTTACCATTGCCCGTATCACACAAATTTACAAAAAGGAAAAGTACCACAACTCTGACCCTCCCTCCCCTCTCAAACTTGCTAATAAGGCAAGCAAACCTTTTAGCTACAGGTCTAACCTGAGAGAAAGACAATTGTGTTAACTGCTTAGTTTGGGCCTTTTGTACAGTATGAAAAAGCCAGATGACAGGCTGTGGCAAGAAACAAACAGCAAACTGAGCAGCTGAGGATTCCCAAGGCACCACTGCACTTGCTGAGAGATCAGTCAGGCAAACAGGGACAGCACTTGGAATGGTACCTGATTCAGTTTCATTCAGGGCTTTCAAAAAGATGATCAGCTCTGAATTATGCCTAGAATTCCACTGTGGTGCAGATAATGGAAGACGAGTATTATGCTCAACCTGAATTGCTTCACTTATTCATACGTGATCACAATAAATTCCACACTGCAGTAATTGCACCTGGCTCAACAAAAACACTTCAAATGCCACTGACACTGCACAATCTCTCTTCAGAGCATGGAAAGAAAGCCAAGGAAATACCTAGTCCCCATTCCCTATCCAGCCCTTCTACAACAAACTGTAACTGCTGTCAACCAAAATACTTACGTAGGCCATATAGAAGCAGCTCTTCAAGTTTAAGTACTTCCTCCATTTCCCTGCATAGGCTGGATCCAAACTGGATAATGTTTGATCTATGAACACACATGTAAAGTTATTTTTAGGACATTTCCAAAAAGAAAATTCCCAAATACACTCAAAGACCAGAATTATTAAACTTAGCAATAGATCTTACTATAAAGTAGCCAGAAACAAGTGAAAAAAATTGCTCCTGCAAAGGCACAGAGAAACTATGAGAAAAAAACCAAAAAAATATGCAGCTATGATGCAGTTGTCCCTAGAATCCCTGAAACTGCTGTTCCCTAAATTTGGACGGCTAATTCTCTTAAGTATTTTTAGGCAGCATTTCAAAGCTTGTTCCTAGTTTAAGTTCAAGTAGCGACCTATAACGTGACGTGTGTTACAATGTTTTCCTGACTCCCATACTTTTGCACAAGATCAGCTTACTCATCTGGAAGGATGTACATTATTAACTTGCTCCACTCTTCATGATCTGTATCAGAATCTGCTGCCCAAGGGCAGCTGGAACACACATCAGTTACATCAGGCCATTTGTCTGCTGCTAGCACACGTTCTCAAGACATTACTCCATCTTCTGCCTTCCTTCACTAACATTTCCTACCATGAGCTACAGAAAGATTCCCACAAAAAACAAAAGGCCTCATTAAAATATATCCTGGTAAATGAAGCCTTAAATGTGCTAAATAGAAGCTAAATATATATACCATATCCACTGAGGAACTGTTAATATTGCAATTTAGGGGTGGGTGAAGTATGTCTGCTGGCAGGAAGGCATAAACCGAGTCACTAAGGATACAAAACAAGACACTTACCAGCTTTTTGGTAGAAGTTAGCTGTTTCATAAGCAAGGGCAGCTATTAGTCCTGGATTATGTTTCAGCTCAATAGCCCGAGCAATTGTCACTGAAAAAAAGTTCCACACCACGGTATAAGTTTAATTGAAATGTCCCTTCACATCAAATCAGAAGAGGCATTTGGGGTTTTAAAACCCCTGCACGAGCAGAAAATAAATGTTGTGCCGTCAAGCAAACTGCAGAATAAAGACAGATTTTTTCTTTGATAGAATGATCCCAATTTAATAGAAAAACTGAAGGAATGTTATCCTTAAGACTAGCTAATAAACAGAGGCTGCAAATATTTTCAAGCAAAGGAACTGGAAATTTATGTTAGGCAAGCATGGTGGTTAAAAGGTTGCATGAAAGGAAAAAGAGAAGGGAGGAATGTTACATGGAAGTTCTCCCAAAGTGGAAGATATTCCTTATTACATTTGTAATATCAGACTGATTTTTGGGATTTTTCATCTATAATTGTAACTTAAGTTTCTCTAAAAGCAATCTGCCCTATTAAGCCACAGTGCTAAAGGAGAATTAAAAAAACATGACCTTGCTGCCAAGCAGAGTTCACAAGACATCAAGTGACCCACAAAGACTGTCATTTCCCACACCCAACAAACGTATAATTGAAGATACCTTCTTGAGCTTCAGCTTGGCACTGTATGATGTAAGAGTCTATAAGTCGAGCTTCTAAATCTCTTCCCTTTTCTACAGGTGTAATCAATTTGGGAATGTGACTTTCCTAAACAAAAAGCAAGTCTCGGAGTTAGTTTAGACTTAATACCACTGCTGTCAGTGCAAAACCAGTGCCTCATTCCTAAATGGATGGGGCACTGAGTGAAGGTGCCTGTGCTGCTGAATGTGATATTGGGCAAGCAGACAAATTACTCCTCCACTGCCACTGGGAATGAGTAGCAGGGATTGAGTGGTAGCACAACATATTTCTACCCTTCTTTTTCCTCTATCATTCAGGTAGTCTGAGGTACCTGTGTATTCTGTAACATCATCAGAAGAGCAAAGGCTTTTCTAAGACAACAGGTCAAGTATTTGGAGACACCTTGAAGAACAAACAGCAAAGACAGTTTTTCTACCTTCAGGTGTTTAAAAATCCCAGCTGCTATCTTCAGGCTTCTGTGAACATCCTTTGCTTCATCTTCTGTTATACTAAGAATATAGAATGAGTCAAGGAAATGTGACTTAGAAAGGGCCTCTAGGTGACACTTAGTCCCACCCCTGCTTTGGGGCACAACTATCAACAACAGTAGATCAGGTCAGTTGTGGCTTTGTCTAGATGAATCTTAAATCCTTCAAGAATCAAGAGTCCACTAATTCTCTAAGTGACCTGTCCCACTGCTGTGCTGCCCTCATGGTAAAGAAATTTCTTACAGTGTCCAATCATTAAATAACCACATGGAACTTGCTTGAAAAAAAGAAACATAAGACCTTGTAATGACTTTCAAGTAAAAGGCAACCTCAGTGTTAAAAGCCAAAGATTTAGAAATCTGTAGGGCTAAAAGTCAGCAGAGCCTGTGATTTTGAGAATCCTAGTTTTGTACCCAGACATTTAGAGCAGGACTGATGAAGGGTTTATTCACAACTGCCACTTTCTCTGTATCGCAGTCATGTGGTACCACTGCTCTTGGCTTACAGATGCAACAAGGGACTGAAGTGCACTTGGACATTCCAGCACATGAGTGAGTGAGTGAGGCCAGCCACCTCCTTGAAGCCCTACTGTCTCAGCTGGACGTGCACTACAGCAGTCAAAACCCAGAACCTGCTAAATCTTTGGTGGAATATTGCTGCAATAGAATTACTAAGAAAAGAAAAACACTTACTCTTCTTTTCCAGCAAGTCTTGATGCGTATTTCGTGTACCACAGAGCTACATTAAATCCCATAGAAACCAGTTCAAACACTGCATCCTGCTGGGCACTAAACAAAGACAGACAAAAAAAACCCAAACAACTTAATGCTTTCAATTTTGCCCTGACAAGCTGTATCTGCAGATAATTTACGTAGCATAGGTTGACATTTCTCTCTATAAAACATTTTTCATTTAAGATATCAATGATTTCCAACTCAGAACCTCCTACTTGCTGAACTGCCTAAGAGAGACTTAGATATTTTTATTTATTCCTTTTAAGAGCTTGCAATTAGAATCTCCCACATTCGGATGCCCATCCTTCCCTTTTGGGAACTTTTATTTTAAAACTGTAACTTGAGACTTGTTTAGCTTTGGGTGTGGCTGACATTTTTCCATCTCTTTTTTTGGGGTTTTTTTTTTTAATTGCACATTTTGTGGAAAGCCTTGCTCTGGAATGTCTACTTTAAAGTTGTACTGCTAAGTTAATAAGAACCTATTACATCTCTCTCAAATGCATGTTATTGCAACTATTTATGTAACTGCAGACAAACAACATGTGCAAATAGCAGGAAATTTCAGAAGCTAAAAACACGGTCTTTGAAAAGACTGAACTTGCAATCACAAGCTCAGTATGGTTTAGGAACTAGCAAACCTTTTAAAAAAAAAAAAAGTTGTGGGAGTGGGAAGAATAAAGCTGGCACAAGTACAAGTGTCTCTCTGACCATGAGAAAATCAGAAGAAAGTCCTAATCAACAGATTTTCTTCCAAGGGGAATAAAAGCTTTGAGGAAGTCAGGCATTTCTACCTAAAGCTTGACAAATTTGTAGGTGTGCTTATACCACACAGTTACCTACAACAGCAAGAGACAACTGAATAAACCAGATCTATGATCCTACTTAAAACAGAAGATTTGTTTGTTTGAGCCAAGAGTACGTGGACCAGGAGCTTCAGAGGACAAGAGCAGAGTCAGATCTTCAGCAACACTGGTACATCAAAACATGGAGAAGTGGCTGGTCAGGCAACAGTGCCAAATGAAAAGGTTTTATTTGTAGTAAGCTTTCCTATCATTCAATTCACTAACACCCTCAAGGTTCTTCTTTGTGCTGCTGTAGCCAACTGGAGATTCAGTCTGTAAATCAACTGACACTCAATGGATCCTTCCACTGTTACTGTGCACTACCACACCTTTACATAAAGGCCACACAACGCAGTACGGCAGGTATCGAAAACACACAGAAACATGGTTTTGGAAACTACTTTGTGTCCAACACTTTGCTATGCTTCTCAGCTTTTCTTCAGGCCTGTGCTGGCACATGAGCACATCTCTAACAGAGCAGCAGACAATGGCTGCATACCCTGTATTCATAGAAGCACACACACCTTGGGACTTGTCCTTGTAACGTGTCTGTCCACTTGAAATTCTGAATGTATCTCAGCTTGCACTCTTGGGAAGAGTTATCCAGTGAAAGGATAAAACCTACGGAATAAAAAGAGGTACCGACAGGCAATCTCAAAGCAAGAAACAGAAACAAGGAATGAAGCAGAGGGATCAATAAGAATATAGATAGAGATAAAGGAATATTTCTTTCTGCACCAAAAATCTGTGTTACTTCCTGAGGCTTTTATTCCTCAGTATCTTGAGAGCAAGATTCAGAAAAAAACAAACTGGCTACTACCAGAAACTCCTTGCCCAGCAGGTTACCAGATCAACCCTGTGAGTCTTGACTGCTCAAGGAAAACCTTGCAGATGTTTATGTCCCATATGGTGACTAGTTAGGAGTTGGACTGACCCAGATACAGGATGGCTGAGGCTGCCTGAGGTGAGTGAGTGGCTGTCCCTGCCACTATAAAGGCAATCAGGAAATTCCAGGAAAAGCTTCCTGGTCAACAGGGAGAGGGAAAGGGCTTGTAAGCATTGACTCACCCAGTCGTCACCTGGGTTTCCAGGGCTACAGGAAATTGGTTCTTTATGTCAAGCAGTCAGTGGGATGAAGCTCACGCTGTGAGATGTTCAAATCCCAGCATATGCAGGCCCAAGGAATTTTTCAGGGAGGCTTAAGAAAGGCCTTGGTCTGATCAGGTCTTACAGACTTTAAGAACTCAAGACTTGCCACAGCAGCTATTGGGGCTATAACTTTAGGTGCTGTCACATGTTTATAAAAATGAAAAATACTTGTTCCTTTCACATGCAGAAGATTTTAGTGGCCAAGCATGATGTTTTCCCAAAGCAACTCTCCAAATCTTGACTGCAGCAACATGGACTCCTATGTCACCTTTATCTAGGTGTAGCATTGGCTTACACCCTCCCAGGGACTGAGGGAACTAAACCAAGGTGAGCTGCTTCACTTCCCACAGACTAAAAGATCACAGTTTACATGAATCAGCTGATTCCTGAAAACTCGTTCCCAGGAAATTTGGCTGAGAGGAATCATTAAATATTGGCAGGAGGGAGGTTTCAAGGGAATGTATGATCACAGCTGACCATCCACTGAAAATGTAGGTACTGTGCTAATGAGCACCTATATGTACACCTAAGACAAGCAGCAGTAGAAGTGTAAACTTGCAGCAAGTCTATGATCTGGTATTAGACAAACCAGAAGTTTACGCTGAAGAGTGAATCCTATCAACTGATTAACAGACTCAACTTATATTTAAGGAGCAATGCACCACCACCTAAGAGACCAATAATCATCTTGTTCTCCAGCAGGAAGCAGGATAAGGTTAAAAGGAGGAGGACAGGACTGCCAACACATAGTACTGGCAGGGTCACAAAACACACTGACACTTGGAGAAAGGGCCTGGCAAGGACCCATGACTGGTATCAAGCACAGAACCCACGAAGACATTATCCCTCCTAAAAAGTGCAAAGCTTCCTTACAGAAGATCAGCACAACACACATTCTGAGAAGTGCCATTAAAACCCAACTGATACAGCTCCTGATGTGTCAGTAGCATTGCCTACCTTGCAGGAGTGAAAAGTACAAGTCAGTTGCATTCTTCATCATTTCCGGATTACAACTGGAGTCTGTAAACAGCTCCAAGAGTCGTGTTCGGGATAACCTCAAATCACTACATGGAGGAGAAAAAAAAAAAAAAAAGAAAAAGAAAAAGAAAACCTGGGAAATTTTACTCCAAGATGTACTACAGAAAGTACCCACCCATGTATAGCACCACCCTTTCGGCTCAGAAGGTGAAGCTAAGCATTCCATTTAGCTACCTGAAGGCCTGGAAAGGGATTTTATGAGGAAGATGCCAATAAATATAAAAAAAAATCTTCCTTTCTCCCTTGGATAGACACGACTAACCCTTTAGTACAATCCATTCTGGACAGACAGCAATGAATAGGAAATACTCAATCTATTGTTTTAACGCAAACTAAATCAACTAACCAAGAGGTTGGGTGCAGGGGGAGGGAAGTAACAAGCAGGAACATTCTTCAACATGAGAGTGGGGTGAGATGGAGAGATAAGAACAGATCTGCAAAATAAGCTGAGATCTCTTTCCATTACATTCCTCTCTACAACAGAACAGTCATGCCTTATCCACTTACGGAAATTAGGAATATTTTGCACAGGAATGCACAGTCACCAGAAAGACAATGAAATATTTCGTCTTTTGCCGCTGCATTGTTATCATTGGCCTTGCTATGCACTCAGAGGCTTGAAAACTGGAAAATTCATCCTTTGTAACCAAATGTTCGGTGTTAGCAGTGTCTTACTGTCTCCCTGCCTGCACCTCCAGTCATCTTCAGCTCAAAAGCTGAAGAGTAACCATTACTTTTAAGGACGTCCTCCAAACAGAGTGAAATTAGTCAAAGGAACACTTACTTGCAAACCTTTGCTGCAGCTGGGGTGGTAGCCACCCCGTAGTAATTAAATGAAACAGGGGCCGTAGCCTTCAAAGGGTTGCGGTGGAACCAGTGGGTCATTTTCTCTCCGTAGTGCTGTTTGTGCCAAGTCTGAAGTGGGGAAAGGAAAGAACAGCTGCAGGAACAGGTATGACTGAGGTGGTACAAATAAAAATACATTCCAAATGTAAGCAATTAGGCATGAAATTAATTTGAGGTTAGAATTCTTTTTTTTCCCCCATCTGAAATGCTGAGTTTCCATATGCCTTTCTTCATCGTCCATGTGCTCAGTTTGAGAAATACAGATGCTTTCCGAGGCAACTATTTTAAGCTGGGCAAAAATCTATCCCCTACTTTGCTCTATGCGAGCACATACTTCCCTAGCAAAAAAAAAAAAATCCCCTCAGTTGTTACCTCCTGCATAAGGCTGAACACACCGGTCAATTACATGGAAAAAAACCTCAGAATCACAGAATCGATTTGGTTGGAAAAGACCTTTGAGATCACTGAGTCCAACCTCTGACCAAACACCAACCTGTCAACTGGACCACGGCACAAAGTGCCACATCTAGTCTTTCCTTAAACACCTCCAGGGACAGGGACTCCACCACCTCCCTGGGCAGTCCATTTCAATGTTTAACAGCCCTTTATGTGAAGAAATTCCTCCTGATGTCCAACTTAAACCTCCTCTGGCATAGCTTGAGGCCATTTCCTCCTGTCTTGTCACTATTTGCCTGGGAGAAGAGGCTGAAACCCACCTGGCTACACTCTCCTTTCAGGCAGCTGTAGTGAGGGGTAGGGTCACCCCTGAGCCTCCTTTTCTACTGTGTCAACCTATGAGTAGCTTTTACTGCAGAGCCATTGGTATGGAGGAACCTGCAGCCACACAGAAATCCTGACTGAAAACACGGATCTATTTGCTTACATGTAACAGACCTGGAAGTACAGATAAAACGGACCACCACTTTTCTTTCACCTCAACTTCAGCAAGCCAATATAACACAAGCCTGGCAATGAGCTTCACCGCAGCGGTGATGAAACGGAACGGGCAGATGCCGAAACACGGGAAGGATGTACTGGATCGTAGGAGAAGCCCCTTCACCAGGAAGACAGCAGGACTAAGGAACGAGTTGTGCGGTCTCCCGTTCTCAAGGTCCCCACTGGACAAAGCCCTGAGCCCTTGGAGCGACCTCAGAGCTGACCCTGCTCTGAGCAGGGCGCTGGACTTGAGACCCCCGGGACCCCCATCACCACATGGCTCTTTTGGAACCTTCTGAGTTCACCCTCACAGAACACTCCCAAGCTTGGCTATAATAAAAAACCCAAGGAGATCTGCCAAGCAGCAACCCCCTGGCACTGTGCAGGTCCTCCCGACCGAGCGGGGGGCTGGTTCATCGTGCCAGCACCTATCGCGACTTGTTTGCGGCTTCGGCGCCTATTGCCCCTTGTTCATGTCAGCACCTATCGAGACTTGGTCATCGCGTCAGCACCTGTCACGACGTACCGTGCCAGCACCTATCGCGACACCCCCACCCACCCGCGCAGCGGTCTGTCGCACGCTCGGTCGCCCCCGCTCCGGGTCGGTCTGTCAGTCCCTCACAGGGCTCCGAGGCCCCGGTTATCCCCGTTCCGTGTCCGTCAGT